>SCDT01003587.1:2423-12526 GCA_004143765.1 Drosophila melanica
GGCGGTGCTCAACTGGTGCCACTCACTCATATTTTCTTGTCCGCCACATAAAGTGGCACAATGATTTTCTAATAATTTGCCAAATTGCCTTTGCCTGGCCATTAAATCTGAGATACGTGTCCGCTTCAGATATTGCGTCTGATGGACTTCAGCAGTCTGGTCAAGCTGATTGCCAGATTACGTTCACGCACACACGCACACACACACACACACACACACAGAAACGTTTGACAAACGGCTGGACAACTAGCATTATGTGCTTCAAATTGTCAGTCTCAGATATATGAATGTAAGTTGACACCCCAGCCAGGCAGTGTTCTGGCTCCGGGCTCCTGAAACTGAGTCCAGCTGTAAGTCTGTGCGTGGGTTGCCACGCAGTTAAAGTTTGTCGCATCTCGCTTTAAGTGAACGCTTCGCTGCTCACTCGCTAAGCTTTGGCCAGAAAATCTGTGACTACTGCAAAATCAATAATATCTCTGGCTTTTCGAGTGGTTTCGCATTGCAAGTGCTTTATAAAAAAAAAAAAACTAAAAACAAGAAAAAATATTTTGCAAAAATAACATACTAAAAGTGCTCTTGTGTGTGTGTGTGTGTGTGTGTGTGTGTGTGTGTGTGCAGTGTGTGCTTTTGTGCCGCCGACTTGGCTGCTCTGTTGCTTTGCGCCATTGTTCTTTGTTCCCAGAAAACATTCAAAACGCTTAACTAAAATAAATGTAACATACTGTGATCTAGAATACCCTAGAAACGATGATGTAAAGGTGTGCCATGCATAATTTTTAAAATAGTTTTCTATGATTTTATTCAGACTAATTCACAAGTTGAGTCTTCTCTTAATTTTTATATATTTCGAAATTTATGTTACTACTTTATAAAATGAGTTGTTAAGAAATAAAACCCTGAGGCTATTTGTTTGGTTGTATAATTTTAAGTTTCAGCTGTTTGCCTTGCATATATACCCGCTCGCCACTTATCCTAGAGTATAACTGGATTTTTTGTGTTGCTTTTTACCTGCAGTCGCACATCAGAAAAAGCTAAAAACGACAAGCATCGAACCACCCCACCACCTCTGCTGCACATTTTGATGCTGGTTGTCAACGTGTTTTGCGCATTGTTTTCATTTTTCACCGCTCTTTGTTCTTTATTTTTGCACTGTTCTACCGTTGCCCCTGGGGCGGCTCCTTTCCCCAACTTTTGGCAGTTGGTGTCTCTTAATTTTCATAGCTGGCGGTCGCTTGCTGATCCCCGCAGACAGTTGTCATGCGACTTTTGTTCTAACAAGTTTTTGTTATCGATATGAGGACAAAGTTTTGGCTCCACTCCCATCTCACCCCAACCCACTCCATCTACCGTTACCCGTACCCCCATCTGACAATTAGCGCATCTGTTTCAGCTTTCAATTGCCCTCTGAACATTTATCAGACAGGCACTTGTCAGTAATACGCGCCATTAACATTAACGCACATTATGCTCCATTTTTCAAGTATCAAATTATTGCAAAAGCAACGGCGAAGGAGAGATACAAGAGCAGGCAGCTTTCCTTCCGGCAGACAACAAACTTTAAATATTTACGACATCATTTCATGGCCCACAAGCGACTCCGCTGAACCCTTAAAATTGCCTGCTGGCTGCGAGGCTGACTCTCAGCGCGTCTCTGTCTGCCAGCCCCAGTTTCAATGATAATTTCCCAACCCCCCTCCTTATAAAAAAAAAAAAAAATATTACACGCATAACTGTCGTTTGTTTTTTTCTTCTTTTTTTCTTGTGCTGCCTTCGTCTGCTACTGGCTTTGTCTTTGAGCATGAAAACAAAAATTAGGCCGTTAAGGCATTTACCAAATGCGCCGTGTCCTCAACTGGCCCTCACTCGAACCTGGGGCTTTGATGGGGTTTTTGGTGGTTCGCTTTTTGGGCGTCTTTTTGTTGAAATTGAAATTAATGTGGCGGAAATCACAAGTTCAACACGCAAACTTAGCGGCAAGGGTTCGCTTTAAGCATTAGCCCTATGATATATGTCGGTAATTTCTGGCATTGTGCGCTGCTTACCGATGATTGCCTCGGCAATTAGCCCCTAACAGAACTGTAGCCCATTGTGAGTGCTTCTCTGCAGAACCCCAAAGCCCATTGTGAAGACCATTTTATGATTTAAGTTATATTTCAAGTGGGATTGGCATGGCTTTCTAAACTTTAAATAAAGGGAAAGCAGAATACTTAAAGTAAACTTTAATTAGAAGTTCAATCATATTACATATCTAAGAAAAATTGATGGAACGGGAAATGTGTTTGATAATGTAAAGCATTTAAAGAAGTCGAAGTTCGAAGTCAATTTTGGCATAATTTTAATTACAAAAAAAAAACCATAAATATTATGATTTTGTTTAACGGGCTTAAAGTTTATATATATTATTTACATTTATATATGTATTTAAAGACCATACAAAATTTTTTGTATTGTATAAATAAATCCACTTGGGAAAACTCCAAAAAAAAAATTTCATTTTTAAGGCATAGTAAAACTTAATAAAAATGAACTTTAAAATATTTGTATATCCATCTTAAATTCGTTTCCGTACTTATTATCTTAATGCTTTCATAAATGCTTGAAAATAAGAAACATAAATATATCATAATTTTGCTTTTACCAAGAATAGTTCGTTGGCTGTTTTGCATATTTTTAAATGCTTTGGGCCAAGCAAACTTATTGCGCAATTTTTCATATTTTAATGGGAAAACATTTTGCCTTGTGTCCAAGTTTTTAATTTGTTGTGCCGCTCGCCCACACAGCTGCCAGTCCTATATATCCCCCCCTCCCCGAGCCACCTCCCGCCATTTCCATTGCATGTTTTTCTTTATTTTCAGCGCTTATATAAATTTTTGTGCCGTTCTTTAGCTCGGCTTTCATAATAAGCCATAACCATTTGGCCGTGAGGCGCAAAAGTGTCGAAAGTGCAGGCAGCCGTGCGCCACTTGTGTGGGCGTGGCATATAACTTTTATGCTGTTCCAACGCAAAGGAACAAAAGAAAAAGCGATTTTACTGCTTGGAAAATATGTTGAGAATTTCAAGCTGTGCATTTTGATATATATATATTAAATTCGTTTTGCTTCAAGAATTCTGGCATTTAATTTCGATGTATAAATAATAAGTGCTTGTCTAAGCAGCTGCCGGCTATGATGTGCCAAAGTGCAAAACGCTGCCCGCCAACCCGCCCCGTCGCCGCCGAGCAAACGCTTTTTGACCTGCATAAATAAGCAGCAAAAGGATGCGAAAGCGAAAACTGCTGACAAAACTTATAAATCCCAGATATCCTGACCTTAATGCCGCGTTGAATACCAAATGATGATGCCGCTACGTACTACGTCAAGTGCATGTGTTTATGTGTGTCCTAGGTGTGCACTTGTGTGTGTGTGAGTGTGTGTTTGTGTGCAAAGTACTGAAAGCCAATGCTCTAGCGTGAACATAAACATAAACAGCATCAAGGCAGCTGCAAGTTGGCTGGCAGCATGAAAAAAAAAATCGATGTCAAAGTGCTGGCTGGTTAGTTGTAAACTTACATATATGTATACATAAAATATATATAAATATATAGATGTCGCCCTGTAGATGTCGCCCTCATGATGGCAGGTTAACTATGCGTATACGTAACGCTGAGCTGAGTGCCTGCTAAATATTTTCAAGGATAGCGCAACGAACAAACAAATAGTAGTTCAATGTGTGTGTGTGTGTGTTTGTGCGTATGTATGTGTGCGTAAGTGTGTGGGCAACCAAAAACTTTGTTTAGTGCTATGCCTCGCTCCAGCGCTTATTGTTTGCCACTTTCAAGGATATTGGCATTTGGTTAGCTATTTTCCATTTTTTTTTTGTTGCGATATTCTTCTGCGTTTGAACCTTGAAATGGTATACGTCAGAGACGCCCACGCAGCGCTTTTCACTGCTTTGCATATTTTCACTATTTCTCTTCAGAGGTCGTCGTCGAGCTACGTGACTTTCCGTTTGGGTGGCGACCAATCTACAGTCAAAACCACAGTCGCAACCACAGCCACCGTTTCTATATAAATAAATTATCAATTTATGTTCTATCATAGAAAATTTGAACAACATTTTAACCTCGAGGCGTGTTATTCCAGACACTTTGTAAAACTAGCGGAAAAGAAAAATCAAATAGCTTTTCATTTTTGTTGTTAATTTTGAAAGCTTTGCAGCACAAAAATTAAAGCATAGATATATTGAATTTCTACTCTACTTTAAAATTTCAATATTTGCATTTAAAGTTAAATTTGTATTTAAAAGTGAGCTCGACGAAATATATTTTAAATATTCCAATAATTATCTTTTTTTATTATACTCTTTTTACATTATTAAAGACAGTAAGTTAATGTGTTAAATAAACAGGAGTAGAAGATATAACTGTTGCAGCAGTCAAATTATGTGTCCTTGTCTATCTACATTGCCAATTAAAGTTGACGTTTTTAGTTTTATATAACTTTTCTTAAGGATTAAGAGCTCTATTAAAAAAAACAAAAATATGTACGTATGTGCATAAAATGGCAATTATAAACATCGGGTCATGCCAGTTTTAATTGTATTAGGATGTCCAACAAAAAAAGAAATATATATCAAAAGCTTTAGTATTATATCAATTCTGTGATATATATTAAAATTACCGTAATTATTGCTTTTAATTTTAAAAAACTATTATCATACACTCCTTCAGGACAGGTTTTCTAATAAAAATTGTTTGCTGGTGTGGTGTCAATTAACTGAGTTTTTTTTTCGTGTAACACAGTGCAGCAGCTGCATTGCAGCTGACTTTTCCGCTCCATTTAATTGTACATGTTGTGCACATGTGCGCTGACATTTATACTAATACATATGCATTTATGCACCATATGTGCAATTGTGTGTGTGTGTGACTGTCTGCTTTGCCGCCGGCAACACAAATTCGCATCGCGGCTGTTTCTACACGCCGTCATTTTTATGACATTTCCGATGAATACAAAATGCTTAATTAAATGTCGTTGCATATTGATGCTGTTGTTGTTGTTGTTGTTGCCGCTTGCTGCTTTGCAGAGGCGCGCACAAATTGCCGAGCTATGCGGAGCTGAGCCAAGGACTTGCTTGCCATATCCGCAACGCGCGGCCTGCCCGAGTCTTCCACCCTATCCGTTAGCGGCATGTGATGACACGCATAATTTATTCAATTTTCATATCAATGTGTGAGTGAGAATATGTGTATGTGTGTGTGTGTGTGCGTCGGCTTGTGTCGGTTTCGGTTTTCTGCTGTTTCTGCGTCTATAAGTTCAGGTTTTTCGCAGCTCTAATGCTTAAATTACACATTCAAATACACGCCGACACGCGCACACACGCACGCACACACTCACACTCACACACACACACACACACACACGTGCCCTTTTGTCGCAGTCATGTGCGACATTTGGTTGGGGAAGCTTTTTGCCTACGTTTTGTTTCCCACTTGCGCAAATAATGATCCCCAGACACATTCTATGCCATTTCTTTATTCCCCTCTGTTGCTGCCCTTTGTTGTTGCGTATTTACTGCAAAGATTATTTGCAATGCCTCGTTGCCATTGTGCCGCACAGCGTATTTGCGGCGCTCTGGTGTGGCATCTCCAACTGCGACGGTCGCTTTGTCTACAACAAATCACTTTGTTGGCGCAACACTTTAATGTCAGGGATTAGGCATAAACGTGAGATTTGCCAGCGTGCGCCCTGCTTTCTTTTATTGTATGCCATTTGCATTATACCTGGGCAACAATACACACACAAACAATTATTTTAAGATTACGAGTGCTCGAGTGCGTCGGTTTTACCATTCCTAGCTTTTCTTTTTTGTGGCTTTTACTTTTTCTCTCTTTTAAAGCACTTTCTACACTTGCTCGGAAATAATTTTAATTTCAAATGCTCGCATCAGAAAAAAAATCGATTTGAACGCGGTAAAAATGTTAATAAAATAAAATACAATAAAACAAAAAAAAAATGTTGGAACTAAAAAAGTTGTTAAAAAAAAACTGTTTTTCTATGCGATTCTCATCTTAAAAAGAATTGAAGTTTGATAATTTCTAATCACTAATCTACTCTTAAAAGTTTTGGGTCACGTCTACAAACTGCTGTCTTAAAAAACACAATTGACTCAGCAGCAAATTAATTGGTTCTAAAAATAAATGTTGCTCTTACCAATATTTTTCGCTTGCAAACCTATCATCAGTTTTAGAGCGTTTTGCACTTCTGCAGGAGGCAAATTTCGACTTCAATTAGTTGCCTGGGAAGATACGCTGGCAAGTGCATTGCAATTTAGTCGATATTTAGATGGTTGCAAATCAGTTTTGGTTCCGCTTCCGTTATTGGAAATCGGCTTATGAAAATTTGCAATTGCAATGTNAAAGGTTGCTCTTACCAATATTTTTCGCTTGCAAACCTATCATCAGTTTTAGAGCGTTTTGCACTTCTGCAGGAGGCAAATTTCGACTTCAATTAGTTGCCTGGGAAGATACGCTGGCAAGTGCATTGCAATTTAGTCGATATTTAGATGGTTGCAAATCAGTTTTGGTTCCGCTTCCGTTATTGGAAATCGGCTTATGAAAATTTGCAATTGCAATAGGTTTGCCTGCTTCATTTGTGCTTTATGGGCCCAGGGAAATGTGGCATATTTGTGCTAGCTGTGCATATTTCATGGAAAAGAAAACATTGTTTTGCAACAACAGCAACCAAAACGGAAAGCGATTACCGCTTTTCCCTTCCCTTTACCCTCCATCCAACCTCTGTTTGCTATTTGCAATGCGAAAATGTTCTCAAAAACCAGCGATCAAAATCTGTGTAATATTTCTTTTTTCATTGAATTTGTTGTTGTTGCTCGTCGTTCGTTTTGCTTTTTTGTAGGCGGGTGGCTGTATGGCTGTGCGGGGCGTGTGCCGCCCATGAACTGCAAATTGCGTACGCAAATTGTCTGCTTAAAAGTTGCGTACTTCAGTTGCCCCATTGTCTGTGTCTATTTCGCGCCTGTAAATCGTAAATCAGCGCAGATTATTGTTGCTCTCGCTGAGATTCCCCAAACCAGCGACCCCTCTCGGTGCCTAAACTTGGCTCCATTTGCATTTGTATCTTTTCTTCGCTGAGCGCGCTTTTCAATTTGAGGCAGCTTAAAGCGATGTCGCTTGTCTTGCAGCCCGAGCTTCTTCATAAATATGCAAATTGCAGCCACCAACCGACCGACTCGCCCCCCTCTCCCTGCTGTTTGTCCGTCTGGCAGTAGCTGTGGTTGCTGTCTGGTCTTTCATTTGCCAGCGCTCCCCTGTGCTTTAAGTGTTTGAACACAAAAAAAATATATAATGGTGTGAGGTTGCCTGACTGTGAGGTACCCTGTAGAGTTTTGAATTTCTTTTATATACATTTACATTGTTTTCTAATCATTTTACTATAATTTAAACACACAGAGAACACTTGCTAAAAAACAATATTTAATAAATTTAATATAAGTATTCTCTATTCCAAAGTGAATATACCCTTCGTTAGCCCATTTGATTGCAGAGTATTAAAATATTTGATTAGATGCTACCTAACGTCCTTGCTGTACTTTTGCTCAACTAGCTGCCGCACCACCCCCTCGCCTCGCTCGCTCGCTCGCTTATCAAAGTGGGTAGCAGCTAACGATTTTGATTGTTATGTACATATAACTCGATGGTCTCGGATTGCAGGAGCCACAGCTCGAACCGTAAACAATGCCACTTGAGTGGGGCGACCCCGGCCGGAGACTGTTGCTTGGCTTTCTGTTTACGCTTGCTCCCGGCTGTGGTTGAGTGTGTGTATAAGGGCGCGGGGTTGTGTCTACTGCCACCGCATTACTCATACGCCGTGTTGTGGTCGCTTTAGTTGCTGCTTGAGAGGCACTTGCCAAACGCCCGGGCATGTTTAATTGAGCTCAGCTACAAGACGCGCAATCCTAAACAGCAGCGTCTGTGTGTGTGTGTTTTTATGGGGGTGTGTGCAAGTGTGCGTTATCTGCTCATCTGGCGGCACTTTAGCCGTCGTCTAATTAGACATTGTGACTGCCTTAATTGGCCCGAAACGCTCGGACTTTATAACTTTTCGAGTGCTACCTGCGAGATTGTACGGCGCCCTCCCTTAAACCGCACAGATAAAACTCAAATTAGCATTGCTTAATCTCCATCTGTATTATGTTCTATATGTACGAATGTTTCTATTGTTTTTGCTTTATGGCTTAAAATAAATAATATGTCCAAAGTTATTTTAAACATTTCATTTTTATATATTTTTTTTTTTTTGCCAGAAGCTTTGCATTTTTTATTTGTTTGCGGTCGCCTGGTTTTTGTATGGCAACCAACCACGAACAATGCAAAAATCGATAGAATTAAATTGGAATTCATAAACTGCCGGACAAGCAAACCGCATCACAACAACAACTACGAAGACTAATGCGCTTCGTTTGTTGCTGTTCAATAGCTGCACAAAAGATTTTTAAGATTCAGTGAGAGTTCAAACTATGCATGATGATCCCCAGGTCAATTGAGAGATTCCGACGAGTAAATACCCTCGCATACTCTACAAAAATGTTGTAGCTTTTATATAATGACTTGATTATAATATTTATCAAGCATAGAGTAATAGCCACAACATATATTTGTAATATGGAATCCACCACAGCCATGGCGAGAATAACTATTGATAATATATGTATAGTGTTTGAACACTTCAACAAATTCTTACAAATATTACAAGCATTTTACGAACCGCAACAATGAATTTTGATCACAGAGATAAAATATGTTTTAGCCAGATGTCTTGTCTTGGATTGAGCCTGGTTTTTCCCGAGCATTTAATATGATTATTAGCAACCGGAGGCTGCACAAAGTTTTCATTGGTCAACTAAGAAAGATATCATTCAGTTGTTTCTCTCTAAACAGTTTCTCAGAGCTTGTGCACCTGTGTTTGAGAATTTTGCTTGTGTGTGTTTGGCATTTGATTTGATTAATTATTCTAATTTCAGAGTTGATTCCCTGCGGCCTTTTAATTGTTTTAAACAACCTTTGTATTGTTTTTGTATATTATTGTATTTTAGTTATTTTCTTTTGAATTATTTGATATTATTATAATTTTTTGTGTGAAAAATCACATTGATTGATTTCAATAATTGTTTCAACAATATTCGTTTTCCATTTAAGCTGCTTATTTTTGGTTTACCCACAGTTCTTGCTGTAGAGTACAAAGCTTTAACTTCTTTGTAATTAATTCGATTAAGTATATTTGAATTAAAGTTAAAATTAAATAATGATCTGGTGCTGGTAAAAAAGTACAAAATCAGAAAATGAAAAAAAAAAAAAAACAATAGGCTAACAATGAATTACCGGAATTACTCTGTTTACCGTGCGGAGATACTTAATTGCAAATGAGGATTCTTTTTATTGGTTTTAAATCTTTTACCTATAAACAATGGTTAAACCAGCACATATCGTGTCGAATATGGAGTTTATATACAATTGTTTGTGACAACGTTAAACCAATTTATGTTCGTTTGCTAAGTATTCACTGTGAGGAGAATATTGAACCTCACCAATACATTCATGTTCCCTCGGGAAGCAGAGAAATAAAACGACAAAATTATTCAAAAAGGTGAAAAACAAAAACATTGCAAAAGACAAATATGAAAAACATAATTTTAAATAAATATCACTTGANCAGAGAAATAAAACGACAAAATTATTCAAAAAGGTGAAAAACAAAAACATTGCAAAAGACAAATATGAAAAACATAATTTTAAATAAATATCACTTGACAACTTTTCTAATTTACGCGTAAACTTTTCAGCGTATTTTAATTATAATTTCTTTTGTTGTTGTTTCTCCTTTTTTCTGTGAAAATCATTTGCCGCCGCAATGCAAACTCAAAAAAGGAAAATTATGTTGCAATTAAGGCAGCAGAAAAAAAAAACGGCCAAATGGAAAAAGCGACAGGACTCTCAGCAGAAGCACCGGCAGCGAAATGTGCATGAATTAGCACGATTTACATGAAAATTTCATAAATATGTAAGCGACGTGGACAGCACCATAGCGCAAGGGGGGGATTTGGAAAG
>SCDT01003593.1:828-17170 GCA_004143765.1 Drosophila melanica
TAAAAACACCAAGCTAAATAGGTCTTCTGTATTGGTTTGGCAGTGGACTGGTAAGTGCGCGTGGAGGTTGGAGTCCTTGTTCCTAATGAAAGCCTCAGAAATTTCCTAAAGTATACACACACCAAGCAAAAATATTTGATGTACTAAATCATTCTCTTAAATAGCGGAATTTCCCTTTGCCTCTCCCAATCGTGGATCTTCAGGTTTGAGGGTGGGTTGTAGCTCCCAAAGAAAAAAATAATTAGTTTCAATATTATATTTTAATTTATTTCCTTCAAACGTTATTATTCGCAAATATATCTTTATTTGAAAATACAAGCTTTTTTACAGTTGTATTTAGGTAAGGACGGTTTACCCACTCAGTATCAACCGCTTTTATATTTTCTAATGTTCCAAGTTTAATTTGATAGAGCTTAAGTTGAAATCTAGGTCCAATTTCTGTTAATTTTAATTCTTTGTTTATATATTTATATTGATGATGTCTAAAAGATATTTTGTCTTCATTGTTAATGAAAGAAATTATTCTTTCTGATTTTTCTTTCGGTACTGGAAACAAATGTTTTAGAATATTTACAGTTCTTAAGCCAATTTTACTCTCAAAATTACTGAAAATTAAGTGTGGTTTTTGTTCACTCATAGGCCCAATGTCTGGGATATCATGTCGCATTGTAACGTCTGATATATTGAAAAAAGCAGTTGGTCCAAAAGGTAAATGACATATCACAAGACTATCAGGTATGCCGCGATGTTCGTGTACTATTATAAAATCGGTAACATTATTAGCTCGACAGGCTTGCATTAACGTGTTTAGCTGATATTTTCCTCTGTTCATTTGCTGTGCATTAGGGAATATCAGTCTAAGTTCTTTCATAAACATTTTAAGACGTGACGACGGTTCATGTGAAGTAGTTAACATGATTTTAGGATCCTGACAGCCAGCATACTTGTANATCAGTCTAAGTTCTTTCATAAACATTTTAAGACGTGACGACGGTTCATGTGAAGTAGTTAACATGATTTTAGGATCCTGACAGCCAGCATACTTGTATTCGTCAAGATTCATCAAACTTTCCTTTTCAATATCTGAAATATATATACAACAAATTTTAAGTACATTTTGCTTACATAATTTAAAAAATACACATAAACTTATTAATCAACGCATAAATTAGTTTTAAAATCTGACTTTACAGTATTTTCTCAACTTATCTGTTACGAATTTTAGGCCTGGTGCAAAACATCAGTTGGGCTTGTTTCTCTAACAGCTTGCGGTCTGAAACTAAACTGGATGGTTAATCTGCCCTATGAGTTATAACATGGATTTAACTAAATGTATTGTGTGAATAACAAATTTGCCTTATAGGCAAGTTTATCTACCCTTGTCGGTAAAACATGAAAACTAGCCTAAAATTAATTTTTTAAAAATAACTACGTAATACTATTCGAAAACGATCGGCCTGCGACATTAATATTTGACAATGGATTTCAATTTTGTGTCTCTAACTCTTATATTTTTCGAAGAGTTAAAAAATATGTGGTTATTGAGCTTACGAACGGATAACGCTCATATATTGCTTAATTGAGTCGATCTTCTATTCAGATTATCTTCACTACTATAATGATACAAATACTGCCGACAATAATAATTGTAGAAAGGTAAGACGAAAATCACTTTAAAAACGAGAAGAAAGTATCCTTAAAGAAGTCGTTTGGCGGACTTCCAACTTAAGTGGACTACCTTGAGAAATGTTTCGGCGTTATTCTTCATCCGAGAAAGATAAATAATTTCTTAAACAGCAAAATTTAGATGATAAATACAAACATTGAAAAGAATCGGATTCTACACCAAGTTTTTGGAATCGTGTTTTATATTTACGACGCGTAAATTTTATCTTTTTTAGGTAGTGATGGCCGATACAGTTTGGAGGAAACCAAACACAGCACATAAGAATAATAGCTTACCTCCATCAAATTTAAGAGAATTGTGCACGCTTAAACTGTCCATCATATTTGAAGACCTTAGTGGTGTCTGTGTTTTCAAGTTTTCCGCTATGAGCTGCATATTGTTTTTCTTTTTTATTATCCGCTCATTTAGTGACTTTGTGTACAGAAATTCTCTTCGCTGTCTAGCTTNATTTCAAGTTTTCCGCTATGAGCTGCATATTGTTTTTCTTTTTTATTATCCGCTCATTTAGTGACTTTGTGTACAGAAATTCTCTTCGCTGTCTAGCTTGTTTCCGTAACATGTTTATGTTTATTAGGAACGCCCACGTGAAAATCTAACCGAATAATAGAGTTATACAGAATTGTTCTGAATATGTTCGTTTAAGCTACACACCTAACTAAACGAGGGAACTACGTCCCAAATTGAAGTAATCGATACTTTTATTTTAGATCGATTTGTATCACGTGCGTCAAGTTAGCAACGCTAAACTGACACCTATTTATGGAAGGTGTCACAGATAAATGCCTATACGCTATATCAAACGTAATTATAACTCTTACAAGCCTAACATACTATTTGATATTCAATTAACTCCAATTTTGTTAATTTGAATCGGTGATTCGAATCTGTCCGGAGGTCCGGACGACCGTCCAAGCTCTACATGGTGTCATATAATTGACAACCGTTATTACCTTTCCAACGCCACCATCATTTTACACTAAATATACAGCATATCAAATATTACCAGAATTTTAAAATTTCGAATTAAAATATGACAATATTTCTAATGATAATGCGTTATATTCGTTCACGGTCTTAGGTACTAATGTTAATTTGGAAATTTTCGGTTTTTAGAAATTGAAAATTTATATTTGACATCTTTCAGTAACTGTATGCTATATTGCGTATGTTTGAATAATTAAAATAATCATAGGAACACTAATAAGTAGATAATAATAATACATTATAAATTTGTGTTCATGTATGTATACTTCCCGCCAAAAACATTATAATTTGACCGAATTGATATTGGTTGACAATTTCTTTATTTTCTCCCAAACTAATCTAAAGATATTTTAAATAAATCATAAAAACTGCTTCCCGCAAAACTTAAATTTTTCCAGCTTGCAAGGAAATAGTCTCATATTGTTGTACAATTTCTATATTATTATTATAGTCATTATTATTGACTAAAAAGAGAACAAATACTTGTGTGCATGGTTTATTTTTCTTTATTTTATTATCCCAATGTTAACCGAAATTAATATTAACTGAGGTCTATTACATAGAACTATATAAAATTCTCGACCAAAGAACACATTTGAGACTAAAGATTATTGTTGTATAATATATTTGGAATCATGACCATAAGCTTGTGTAGAAATATGTACCATATATATTATCAATTGAATTTTATAGTGGCGCTATCTTGACATGTGTTATAAAAGCTTCATCAGTTGTGTTTATATTTATCGGTGACCGATAACACTTCGATATTATTTGCGTGCTTGTTGACTTCCGCCCAGGCTACTTCCTTTTGCTTGGACCTGTGCTGTGAAAGGTACGTGCGTTATTCCATTATAATCCGAAAACATCTATGAATGTTTATAATTTAAAATTCTAATAACTAATATACTATATCTGTTATATTATTTATATATTGTGTATTATATTATAGAATCACGATGGGTCGTCGGCCAGCTAGATGGTAAGTGTATAACAAAGCACCTTATACAAATGTTCTTAATTATCATGTTTTTATTATGTGAAGTTACCGTTATTGTAAAAACAAGCCATACCCGAAGTCGCGTTTCTGTCGTGGTGTGCCCGACCCCAAAATTCGCATCTTCGATTTGGGCAGAAAATTCGCATCTTCGATTTGGGCAGAAAGAAGGCGACTGTTGAGGACTTTCCCCTATGTGTTCACTTGGTTTCTGATGAATATGAACAGCTGAGCAGCGAAGCTCTGGAAGCTGGACGTATTTGTTGCAACAAGTACCTAGTGAAGTTCTGCGGAAAGGATCAATTCCATATTCGAATGCGGTTGCATCCATTCCACGTCATTCGCATCAACAAGATGTTGTCGTGTGCTGGAGCTGATAGGCAAGTGTTATATGAAACGTTTCAAAGAGTTACCCTATGCTGATTAATGAATTTTACTTATTTCTTAGGCTCCAAACTGGCATGAGAGGTGCTTTTGGCAAGCCGCAGGGAACTGTAGCTCGTGTTCGAATTGGCCAACCTATTATGTCTGTGCGCTCGAGTGATAGGTACAAGGCACAAGTTGTTGAAGCTCTCCGCCGTGCTAAATTCAAGTTCCCTGGTCGCCAGAAGGTATTCAAATAACTATGAAGCAGCTCACAGAAATTACTAATTCTTTCTTATGATCTCTAGATCTACGTATCTAAAAAGTGGGGCTTCACCAAGTACGATCGGGAGCGCTATGAAGAACTGCGTGATGATAACCGCCTCGAGCAGGATGGATGCAATGTGAAATACCGACCAGAGCATGGTCCAATTGCTGCATGGGAAAAGGCTCAGCGTGATGTTTATGGTTAAAATGGACTTCACTAAATAAATCAATTAAAGGATTCACTGTCCATACAGCATATACTTATTTCTGTTAAACCTCTATGGCTCCATATTAGCAGCATTCAAAAATTGCTAGCCTATTAGCAACAGCACTAAAGCATTGCCGCTGCTGTGCACAATTAAACTAACCCATAAAAGGTCTGCTTTCACAAAGAAATAGGAGAAACACGTATTTCGTCCAGCTGTTCAGTGCAGTTAGCTTTGGCAGCAACAACGGAATTTGTGTGAATCAGAAAATAATATTTGATCTTAATAGTGTAATAACAGATGTTGAANTCCAGCTGTTCAGTGCAGTTAGCTTTGGCAGCAACAACGGAATTTGTGTGAATCAGAAAATAATATTTGATCTTAATAGTGTAATAACAGATGTTGAAGGTGGTCTGCAAACGTCAATCAAAATTTACCATAGAATAACAACAAAACTGAAAGCAAAAATTCGTGTTGAAGACGGTGTTTATACCCTGAATTAAAAACGGTGCAAAGTGTAAATGTATGGTACATGAGGAAGGAAGCATCTCCGAATCCATGAAGTATATATATTAATCAGTACGACGAGCTGAGTTGATTTAGCCAAGTCCGTCTGCATGGACGCATCGATTTAAGAGTATACAAAAGCTAGAAAGGTGATTTTGGACTCATACGGTTCGTATATATCATATTTTATATATATTTAGTACGCAGATCAAGTTTATCACTATGACCCGGTTTTTAGGCATAACTCCTAGAATATAAGATCCACAGTACCTAATTTTTGTTTAATTTGTTCGCGTAAGGCATACGTTAACCACCTCAATACTCATCAAGTGCCCAGATTTTCTGTGCTGTGTTTAGGATGTTTCGTGGTCGGGCGGTCCCGACTTGAGCAATCTAACTCTTTTCACCATACCCTGAAACCATTGCAAATGAGTAAAAAGACTATAATAGTATGGTGGAATTGTATGGTTGTAACAGAAGGAATNGCAATCTAACTCTTTTCACCATACCCTGAAACCATTGCAAATGAGTAAAAAGACTATAATAGTATGGTGGAATTGTATGGTTGTAACAGAAGGAATCATTTTATATCGTCGGTGATCCTTCTGCCTGCTGCTAATTAAATACAGTTTCTCAGCAAGGAGTAAATGGGTAATTTGTCAAAACTCAAACTTTGATCAATCAATTACATCTCATTTGAATAAGAAAAATTTGACATTTTATATTTATTTCAAATCAGCCTTAGTAATACTTTAGGTTATCTTGAAGTATTAATTAAGCTTATATGGTTTCACCTAAAAAATTTAATGAAATATTAACAAAAAAAAGTTTAGGAACTAACCAACGAAACAATTGCCAATTGGTGCTCTAATTTGCATGAAGGGTTTCTCAGGTGAGTCATCACATAAACCGCAAAAAATTTGATAATTTTTCGCTGTGCCGTCGCTGGCCAAAAATACAAAAACAAAAATTTTAGTAGTTGCATATACAGGGTGTATTATAACAATTTGTGGCATCAAATATACGATATTTATAATGACTTTCAGCGATAGTGCACGATTTTCATTTGCTCATCGCGTTGGCGATAGTCCATACCTATTTAATATTCATCATTAAGTGGTATTAGAACTGAAAAACCCGTGCTGCAACCGACTTATGGGCAAAATTATTTTGATTATATTTAAGATATATAAACAGCGATAGTCAGACCCATCACACTTTATGGGGTCCCAGTTTGACGCCCCCAATTTCCTGTTCTTTTGGCTTATCTAAAATCCAAACTTGGGCTCCCAGTCATACCTATTGGCAGCCCCTCTTTTACTGCATGTTAAATTTTTACAAAAAATTTTAGGGACTGAACTTTACTACTATACCTACCAAAAATGTTTCCACCAATTATTTATAATGCCCTCTTAAAATGCTTAGGAAAATTTGATCAAATATTTATATTTTATTATTTTTTGTGCTGAGTGAACATAGCTTTAATTAAACAAGAGCGATGCAGTCGGGCGTTATCGACTGCGTTATAATCGTTCACGTTCTATACTATTATTTTGAATTTTAAAATTTTCGGTAATTTGTAATTTGTGCAAAGCAGGTGCTTTTGATTTTTGCGATTTCCGGGAGTGGGAGTTGCCGTGGGTGGAGGGGTTGGGGTGTGGGTTTCGTGGGCGAACTGTTTGTATCGATATTTAATGGAGATGACCAACTGGTAGATAACTATCTACCATCCAAATTTCTATAGCTTAAAAACTGTGGAAGATGTTGGTATAATTACTGCTTTTGTTTTTGACTGTGTCAGCCACTTTTTTCTTCAAAAATAACTGAACATTTTTAAGCAGGTTAAGATCGTCCCTCTGGGCGGGGGTATCTATCATCTTTTCGAAGTCATAGAGCAGTCACATTCGCTTTGTACATTGGGTCGTTTTCGTGTTAAAATTTAAGCCCCGTTTTACTGGCGGTGCTGGTCAAATTGCTTTTTAAAATATTTATGCATTGCAAGACATTCATCGTTGTGCAAGGTGTCCGACTGCTTTTCTAGATATGCACGCCAAACCATAACCGACAGTTTACCAAACTTCACTGTTGGAATAATGTTGCCATTCTCCAACAATGTTAGCTGCGCTTTTCGCTAAACTCTAGCTGATCCGTCATTGTAGTACAGCATTATCTTCGTTTCACAAAAATATATAACGTCGTCCCAACAGTCAGCATAGCCACCACGTTTTGTCTCCAAAGTACCTTTGTTTTCTATATGTTTTAATGCATTGTATATTTTCTTCTGGCGATTTCTGAACAGCAGTTGGATTACTTCAAACCATTCACTTGCCTGGCATCTTTAAATCTTTTAATGTATTTGTTTCCGTTTTACGTCGACGTGGTGCGAAAAAAAAAAATTCGTATAGTTTCCTGACATTTGGAAAATTGATTCCTTTTATTATTGAAAAGATAAAAAAAATAATTTTTTCTCAGTGTGACACACTGTATATATAAATATTTGTATTGCTCCGCATATATCTAATCCACGNAAATAACTAATAAATACAATATTATTTATTTTATGTTTTATTAATTCACATTCCTTACATTCAAAACAATATTTATTTTAATTATTTTTTAAAATTTTTCGAATTATGGGAATGCTTAAATTAAATATAATCAAGTTTGTAATGTGTCATCTAAATCTTCTTCCTTTACAGCTGCTTGGGCTGCTGCTCTTTTTAAAACTTTTGTTACTACATCACTTAACGAGTCTTTTGCTCCAGTTTCTAAGACCTCACACGTTTTCTTAAATGTTGTTTCATCAGATCTTAACCTTAACATGGATATGAGGGCCAATTCTGAGTTGGATTTCACATACCCATTTTTTTCTTTAGTGCCATTTACTAATGTGGGAACTAAAGTTTTTAGAACATCAATGTGTATTTGATCAGTACTAAGATTTTTTGAAAGGTGGATGCAACTCTTTGCAACTAGTTGTTTCACGTCATTACTACTATGATTCATTGCTCTAGCTAGTGCCACTATAAGGCTATTGGGAGGATCATTTTTTTCTACAAGTTTGTATTCTAAAAGATATGTCGCAGCTCGAACAGCGTTGCATGCAATGGGAACTTTCTCCGATACAATATTTACCAGTATGTTACCAACTAGTCTATCGTAAAAATCTAATTGTAAAATTTCCTTGGGACACTCCTTTAAAGAAACGAAAAGAATAATTGTGTAACCATGTCTAGTAAATGAGTCTTCACAATTCTCGTTAAGTATGCAGTTGTTAAACAAATCACAAACTTGTGCGGATGGCATATATTTTAGCATAGCACCTAAACATCCACCGACTGCACTTCTAGTGGTATCCTCCTGATGTCCAATTAAACTTAATAATGTAGCAAATATTTGTTTTTTTATTGGCTCTGACATCTTATCCCCCGATGGGCTAATAATGCTACGAAGTGCATGTAACATAGTTTCTCTCACAGAAGAATCATCTGAAGTTTTTATACCATTGTGAATTTCAACAAACAAGGGATCAGCTCTAGAGTGTATTGCTACTAACTCCGATAGCGCTTTACCCGCTTTCATTCGCACGGTCCTGTTCTGATCATGTAAAGCTTTCAAAAATGTTGTTTGCAATTGTGGCAAGAATTGTTTCAGTATAATACCAACTTTGTGAAGCAGAATTGCTAATGTTTCCAACACAGCTGCTTTTACACCAGAGTTAAAACGGTCGCCCAATATTCGAATCAATGGTCCAGTTATATGTACAACTGATGGTTGTAATGAATTTGCGCTAGTAAGAAATATAACTTCACCTAGGCCTTGGGCAGCATTTTCTTTTTCTTCTGGTAAACCATTCAAAATAGCTTCTCGAAAAACGGGCAATAAAGGAGTTATACCCTTTGGTAAGCAAAATCCTGGTAATTCCGGTTCCTTCAAGTCACTAGCAGCAAACCTAACGGCTTGGCGAAGATCAGTTACGTAACCAATTTGATCAGCGGGATTCAAGCCTTTAATAACCGCGTTTAACGCTTCCCAGGCTTTTTGAATAATAGCCTTATCGGTATCAGCCATTAGTCGTAGTAAGCAACGCAGAAGCTGAGGAATATATTGAGAATAATCTCCAGGTGAGTGTATACAAAAAGCAGAAAGCAAACTCGCCGAGGATTTGCGCGTACATGCATTATCTGACTTTGCAGAAACCATTAGAGTATCCATTATTGTTCGAATTCCAACTTCATCTGTAACAGATAAAATAACAGTCTGGCAATACTCCAATTCTTGTGTTTCATTTACTGTTCCGTGGGATTGTGACAAAGTTTCTAGCAACGCAGATAAAATTTTAGGTAGGTATTTTGTTAAAGCATCACCAGCGACAGAAACTAATATAGACAAGGCTTTTGTGTTTACCGGTTGAGCGGTTAATTGTGGAACAAGGTAGGGTAATACAACTCGTGATTTTATAGACATTACTTGACGCAAACCATCTAAAGTGTTCTCTGCAATCAAAGGATCCGGGTTAGAGAGACCTTCTAGCATGAATGGAAGGATATCATCCAGTGCTCGGGAGCCCACCGTGCTATGCAACGATTCAAAAGTCTTTGCAGCCGCCATTCGTACTTCAGGTAAAGGGTCTGCCAAGGCTTTGCGTACGGTTGGAACTAGGCTGTGTACAAATGTTAAGACCATTTCCTTTGATGTTGACGCCATAATTTCAGATAAACCAATGCAAACACCTTGCCTTTGATCTGGATGTTCTGAATTTAATCCACTTTCTAGTATCGGAATTATTTCAGGTAAAACCCTTTCTCCAAGCTTTCTCACAAGATCTCCCAAGGTGCGGGCAGCCACTTGGCGCTTATCATAGCTTGTACTTGCTAAGCACCCTAGTAACAATCCGAATAATGTTGGTAAAATCTCTCTTAGTGTTCTGGGAGTGTTTGTAACCACAATTTTCCAAACATGAAGTGCCGATTGACGAACCATTAGGGATACGTCACTTCGTCCCATATAGAGACCAGACAAAACTCTATTACGTCGTTCATCTCCCAAGAAACGTATTATAGCTGTATGCGACTGTTCAGTTCCAAAGTTATCATCCTCGCTTGCCGTTTCTGTAGTCATTTTTCCAGATACACCAGATATGCGATATAATAAATCTCCCAGTAATTGAACGGAGCTATATCGAATTCGCCAGTTTTCGTCAAATAAACCCTTTTCTAGCTCTGGGAGTAAAAGTGCAACAGCAGTTTCTGCATATAAATTCACAATCCGTTGTCCAGCTTTTAAGGCTGTATCACGTACATATTCACTTTCATCTGCTAATGCCTTCAGTATTGGATTTATAATTTGTCCAATGTATGGTGTAAATTCTTCTGGAAATGCACCAGGCATATATATGAACATCATGATATACCCATCTTTTACATGCGGAGCAATATCAGTTCGTTCTGCAGTTGAAATTATTTCCGGCATTAATTTGTGCATTTTTTCTACACCTAGCCCTCCAACAACCTCAGAAAGACCCTGTGCTGCACCACTACGGTCAACACTGCTAGATTCGGATGTTAAAGTTTGCATCAACCATGGAAGTAAGTCTTCAAATGAGGTTTCACCCATTCCTTTAACCATTGCGCCAAGAGCACGAGCGGACACTGCTCGGACTTCTGGAACTGGATCGAGCAACGACGATTTCAGCCCAGGAATTATGCTGGGAAGATATGGGGTCAAATCCTTTTGATCTGTAAGGGAATACATATTCCCAATTATTTGGGCAGCCATTTTTCTTGTTTCAGTTGATCGATCCATAAAAGCTCTTTGAACTACCGGCATTATAAGAGCCAAGGAAGGTGCATCTATGAAATGAATGAATTTGGTTTTTAACAAACTTTGAAGGCACGCTGATGTGTTATTAGAAGGGTCCTCTAATGCCTTTAGCAATACAGGAACAATAGCCTGAATTTCTGGATTCTTGATAACGGATCCTATTACTTTAAGAGCATCTGCGCCAGCTTCTTGAACTTTTGTATGAGAGTCACCAAGAACTTCTATTAATTTTGGAACAATGCTTGGCAGACAAGAAGACAACTGTTTTGGAGCGCAGAATGCCATGGCACCCAATAACTCAACAGACGCCGTTTTTGTTCTCCATGAATCTTCATCAAGAGCTTGCAATAGAGACGGTAGCACCAATTTTACTCCATGAGCAGAAAGCTTTCCCATAACCACCTTTGCAGTATCATCGGCAGCTTGTCGTACGTATTGAGATGAATCACCAAAGCACTGTAATAAGTGAGGTAAGACATGGACTATATAGGGCTCAAACAAGCGACCAAGTGTGGTACATAGAACTTCAAAAGCAAATAGCGCACCCTCACGACTTCTGTAATTTTTCTTGTCTTGTATATACGATGTTAACTTGGACATAATGTCTAACTGTTTAAGCGATAAAATGCCTAGCCCTTTTACAATACCAGCAATTCCATACGCGGCACCTCTTCTTTCCCCATATTTATCAGATTTGGCCAATGAATGCAACAATTTTTTAACCATTGCTGGTGCTTCGTCTTTAACGGATGGCATAAGATGTGGTAGACAATTTGATACTGCTTCTTGAACTTGTTGCGATGGAGTAGAAAGAGCGGTTATTAGTCGTTTGACTATTGGATCAATTCGTTTATCTTCCTTTTCCAAATGCCTTGCCAATGAGCCCATTAAAATGACTACAGCTTGACGAATATTATCATAGCTTTGAGACTTTGGAGCTTTATCGAGAAATTCTTCAAAGACGGGTAGTAAGCTGACAATTGTCTCTTTACCATGTAAATCAACTATCTTCAATGCAGCGGCTAGCATCTCTTTATGCACGATTTCCTCTCGGTCACCAAGACCATTAGAAACCATAAACTGCATTAGGCAATTTATATCATCAATGGATAAATGTGGTGCAATTTGAGATATTGCAATAGCGACACCTCTGCGAGGTTTCCATTGATCAGAAGCGGGTTCAATTTCACGATCAAACTGGTCCAGTTTTGGAGGAATTAAAGTAAGTTTTTCGTTATATATATCGAGCAATTTCGTTAATCCATATTTTACTAAGCTCTTATCATTTATTATTAATGGTATCAAAGATTCCGCAGATGCTTTTTGTATACAGAGCTCAGCATGTGTAATATCACAAATAATATCGTTAAACTCAGGAAATGAAAAATTAGATGAATCCCAGAGGTCGACGGCAAGCTTTTTTATGTCAGAGGAAATGTCGAATTTTGCTATCCACAATCGCGCGACAATTTGTTGTTTCAACTCGGCATCAACATTTGAATATTCAACTATTGAGGGTATCATTATTTGTATAGCACGTAATGCTACATCTCTTATAATATCTCTATAGCTTTGCAAGGCATCCAAAAATAAGACAATAATATGCTTATCTGTCGAAGCATTTAATTTACCGCCAGATGAAATTTTCGCAACTTCCAAAAGTGCGTTTACGGCTTGAGTTTGGATTGTTGACGAATTGTTTTCTATCAAATACAGTAATATGCGGAACATTCCCAGCCTTGGCAAATAATTCGGATGATTGCTATCATTTTTTTTTACGTGGATTTCAATCAATTTTATGCTTATTAATATAATTTCCTCACTTGTGTTATCATTTAAACAAGTAATGGCACGTTTCAAAAATTCAAAAGCATAAGAAAAAGATTGTGAATTCAATATGTTTGAATTTATAAAAACATGTTTATGAAGATTTGAAACAATTTCAACGACACTCTCATTAATATTTTGGGTATTCCATTCATCTTTTAAAGTACACGACGGTTTTTGAAGTCTTATTGTTGCAATAGAGATTGAGCGGCCCAACTCTGAATGGTTTTTGAAACACATTTTATGTAAGAAATAGTAAAGGTCTGCCAAGGGTTCAGCACTCAAAGGGCTGTATGTTGCTCGTAAGATATCATCCAATAACGTATGAAAATGTAATGCAATATACTCCTCATTTCCAGAACAAGAAGCTTTAAACAAGCTTATTACACATATCAATTTATCATACATTTCATGAACGCGCAGTTTTATACGCATCTCTTTCTCTGTTTGGTTTTTAATTAACTCTTGTTGTTTCTGTGTTAATTTTACGGTTTTCGATTTGCCCTCTTTTTGGCGTTTTTCGTCAATTTCACGACGAAGTTGAATTTCTTCTAGCTGTTCTTTATAGCTGTAAACTTTATTTTCCCGTTTAACACCAATAGTTTTATATTGTGAGTCAATATGTGGTATTACACTTTTATCATATAACTCCCCTTCTGGTGTCATAAATATAAAATATTCTTCATTGCTAACGAAAAAATTTTTATCATCATTCAGAAACATTTTTATTTTCTTTATAATAGGTGGCACTATTATATCTGAATTAATTCGTACTAATGAAGAAATTATATTCTCGTAAACTGGGCATATTTTGAAATTATCTATATATGTTTCGATAATTTGCTCGTTGTTTGTTGAAATAAAGTGTTCAGGAATTAACTTGAAATTCTGCTGAATAGTGTTTTCCCAAAAATGTGGATTATTCAATAATATTGTGGGACAATTAGCAATATCCAAAAGTAGAAAAGTTAGTTCGAGAGAATCTTCGTGAGAAACATTTTCTAAACAGCATAAAACGCTCAAGGCATCTACAAATGCTTGACTTGGAGAAGCAGTCTGATCAACACAATTGTCAAATTCATTTTGAATCTTTGCAGTACTCAAAAGTTTTTTGAACTCTTTAAGAGCAAGTTTAACAAAATTAACACCATCAACACTTTTGGTGATTACCTCAATTTGTCCTTTTGTATAATTTCTTACTTTGGGGATAGAACTACATAAATTATTAACTAATGCTCGGTGTATTGGCTCTACAGAGCCCTTAATTTGACCCAAATACGATTTTAATAAGATCTTAGACATTAACGAAATGTGGCATAAAGTTTCCGGTGTTGCAGTCGCTACAAATTTCTCATTAAAAAAATATTGCTTATTCATATCAAAAACAGAATTCCAGAAAAATGAATACAATTCGGATGGTTTTTCTAATATAAGCAAAAGGCAGGCAATACAGGCTGCCTCCGATATGTAAGATATCTGAGAAAAATTCTGCTGTGATTTTGAATACAAATTATATAATATTGGAACTATATTATTTGTATTGTTGACATCAGCATTTTGTATCGAGGAAAGCAGCCATTCAAGGTAGCTTTGTCGGATAACTTGAGTTGTGTTTTTATGTTCTATGCCAGTTTTAAAAATGTTAATAATCACACTGGGTACCTCATTCTGAAACCTTGCACACCACAAAGCAAACATTTCTAGTGTACAGCAAATTACTTTTTCCTGTGATTCAGTATCCAGCGTTTTCCGAAACAAGTCCACAGAAATATTTAAAATTTCTTGTAAGTTTTCCTCATCAACATTGTTAAAGCTTAAATATCCAGCACCCTGAAATTAGAGGAAAAAAAGTATAATTATAAAATGACTTTAACAAGTAAAATATTATTCACATAATAAATACATATATCGTGTGAATAAAAAATCGCGAATTACTGATTTTACAGATATATGTATACATATTTATTTTTTTGTGGATATTGCCTATGCATTACCGAAAATCTGTTTCACTATCATTTTATTTCAAAAGGAAAAAGTTGCCAACAAGCTCTATACTCAAGTATTGTTATAAACTAATAAAACCACTTTTCAAAATAAAAGGATCAGATGCTATACATTCATTGGAAACTTGAATTTAGTGAAGTAATGGAAAATTAAATAAAAGGCATATTTTTAAGGAGCTTAGCGAAGAAATAACATATGTTCAAATTAACAGACAAAAGTTTCAGATAGATAGGGCGCAGAGTATTAAAATCTATTTATGAAAAACACAATAAGTATATAAATATACCTGTAATAATTGAATTCTATGCTCCACAACATTTATTTTTCCATCGGATCCATTTAAGACAGCAAAAATATGTTCCAGTAGTTTTTTTATAACGTTGCCATCCGAACATTTTTGCGAAAGACTTTTTAATGACTGCAAAGATTCACGGCGAGCAACTTCTCCATTGCTGTATAAATTTTTAATCAGCACAGTTCCGATTTGACTGGCGTAAGGGCTACAATCAATATTAACAAGATTAAATATTAAACCAACGCTCTCTAGAGTATTTTCCGGGCTGCGTAATATTGACTTCTGTATATTGTTATATATGTATGATTTAAATTCAGAATCATTTACTTCTGATAGTAATGGTTGACAAGCAGTTATAAGAGCGCTTTCTGGCTTGGACTTGCACAATATCATACTTTTCACAAAGTATTCTATAGCTTTAATCTTATGTACTTTTAATATATTTAGCTGGTTGTGTTCAGTTTCGAATCGTATCATCATCATTATCATTATTGTAACGCTTGGACTTGGATCTATTTGAAATAACGTAGTCATCGTTTCATCAAATATATTATTATTCTCCCATAAATCATATATGGTTTTTGTAGCTGCTTCTGTGACGCGTGCATTTTGCGCTAGTAAAGTGTTTTGATATAACATTGACTGGTATTCAAATAACCTGGACTTTTCTGTTTTATAAATATTTGAGTCCCGATTTGAGTTCTTTAGGATTAAACAAATCCATCCCAATGCAACGACAGCAGATCTACATGATTTATGTACAGGTGTTGTTGGAAATTCCTTCAGCAAGAGACTTTTAATGACAGCTAGCATATGTTCAATAGTTGAATCATGGTGAGCTTTTAGCAGATCACTAATGAGCTTTCTAACCAGTAGTTGGGATGGAGCATCTTTGTACTTTGATATTGTGGTTCCTATGACTTTACATATACCCCGTATTATAGCTGAATTCACACCTAAAATTAAAAAGAGGTTTATATTGATTATTAAACAAATTCTAATAATTATTAATTTATTGATAAGTAAAATTATACCTTTATTTTTGTGATATCAATACTATGAAAATGATATATATACTTTACTATTAAGGCTAGAGTTAAGAAATTTCCCGCAAGAGTATTCGCATTGTTTTTTATCAAGAACAAACTGTGTTGTAGTGGTGCTATTATTTTTTAAAGTTATCCTCTTCAAATTTTTTGGTCCACGCCCACTGGCAGGCTGACAAATGATAACATGTCGACACACCGCAAAACGATAAAAGGTTAATATTACCCACAATTTTAAAGATAGAGCCACCAAATCTTATATGTAGATAGCTGGTGAGCTCAAAGATCGCATCCTTGATATTCTGGGCACGAACATAAGAACGCCCGCCTTAAAAA
>SCDT01003595.1:0-11604 GCA_004143765.1 Drosophila melanica
GCAAATGCGTGGCCGACACGCTGACACGCTTGAAGCGCAAGCCGCCCTGCAGCGCCCCCCTCCCTTTCTGCTTCACGTTCAGCTCTGTGTCGCGCACCCTCCCGTTGCGCCACTTGATCTGTGTGTCATTTTGTGCGAGTTACACACACAAAAAAAAATAAAAAATAAAAATAAAAATAAAAAATATGGAAAAAGGAAGAGAATCCGCTGTGATTTTTGGCCATTACCAGGCAGCCACGCTTATCTCTGGCAACAAAGCATGGAATACATGGAATTCGCATGGAATACACATGGTACATATGAAGCTATATCTATGCACATATCGCACGACAGAGATCTGCGACACACATTCATTTCTCAAGCGCATTCCTCATGCTCTCACGCGTTAGCTAACTCCCGGCGCTCGGCGCCCGGCATTCGTCTCACCCCCTCCGCTTCCCGTTGCCGGTGCCCGTCAACCAGCTCCGATTCCGGCTCTGACTATGGGTTTGTCGTCGTTTTCATTTTTAGTCCTGCAAAAGTTTCAACCACATACGCCATATTACGCAAAATGCAAAGCATGGTGGATTGACAAAATAAATAAATATGAAAATTTACGGCAAAACTTTTTTGTATTTTGGCAGTTCACTTAAAACTGTTTTGAGTGGGGAGTTGTCCTGGGCAACAACGGCTTTGAACTTTTGCCGCTCGTTTCGGCTGCTGCTGCTTTTTCGCAATTTATTGAAAAATCGATTTTTAAGCATTAAATGCGCCCCGGCAAAAAGTCAGCCTGCTTACAGTCCCACAAATCCTGCGGCTTTTCAGCAAATCAACACGGCTTGAAGCACCCGTTGCCTGGAGCCAGCAAAAGCGGCAGCGGCAGCGGCAGCAGCACAGCAGCAGGAGCAGCATCATCTCCTATAACCTCCAACCCAATCTGCAGCAGCAGCTCGCAACTCAGCGCGTGACTCTGTCGAACTTTGCTGCCCTAAAGAACCAAAAAAAGAAGGAAAAAAAAGTAAAATAAAATAAAATAAAAACCCAAGAATAAACCCCAAGAAAAATGTAAAAATTTATGCAAAGCGCTGCGAGTTACTTTAAGTAAAGCCAAAGCTGCTGCTAGTTTTTCTCAATGCTCGAGAATGGCCCAAAAATTGAGACTCGTAAGCTGAGGTTGCTACTTGTTAAGGGTTAAAGGTGAAACTTTGAGTTTGTCTAGGGTTACCAAAGTGCCAGAGCGTGATGTATAAGTATTGTAGAACGAGCCAGTGCGAATAAGATAAGTTTTTTGTTGGCTGCTCCAAGAAGTGCGGGCTGGGTGGCGATTTGTCGTCTATTCGCAAAAGCTGTCAGCGAATTTGGGCATTAGTCAGAAAGGTGTTTCTGCTCCTTTAAGTAACCCAATGCTGTTGGAAGCACGATTAGTGAAGTTAAACACACTTTGAAACTTAAATGAACAGATTAAAAATGATTTACTATAATTTTGTATTGAAATAATTTATACAATGTTATAAATAGTTCGTCAATATATATTTTGGTAGTGGTTTTAATTAAATTATAGATATATGGAAACAATGTCAAATAGTTGCTGTAACCCTTTAGTATTTTGTTTACTTGTTATCAAATTAAAATGCAGCTTAAATTCTGCAATTATATCGAATCAATTAGTGCACGATTTAGTCGCCAAATTTCCACATGCAACATCAACAGCTATTTAATTTAATTTGCCCGCAAGCAATTTAACAGAAAATTGTGAAAAATTATATAAATATGGCAATAATACGAAAAACTAAAATGTATACAAACAAAAAAAAATATGATTAAACCATCAAAATGAAATCTGGCTAATTCTTACAAAAGCTGATTTGCCGCAATTTCATTTAATTGAAAAGGCAGCTGCACAAATAATTTGCAAGGCATTAATGTACATAAAATGCAATACGAATTCCAATTGAATTGATAGCCAATATCTAATTAAATGCACGCAACCGCAAACATTTACATGCCGACAGACACTGATAACAATTATCGAGACGACATTTTACTCATTACACATTTTGTTATTTGTATCAATTACAAATTTCAACTAGGCGTAAATAAAAAATTCCTTTCAAATGAAAATAAAAATGTAATAAAAATGTTAGCGATTCCAGCGACTGGTTTTACCTGAGCACGCGTGAGCTTTGTTGACGTGTTTGTGTTAACTTGGCGCGCATGCATAATTTAGAGGCACGCCATGCCACGCCCCGCCGAAACACAGTTGCTGCCGCCCGCGCGACGCTAAACGCAAAGTTTACATTGAAAGCCGCTTAGGTTGTGCAGTCGATGTGGTTGCTTTGTTAAAACTTTAAGTCAGCTAAGCGGCTTACCCACACACACAAACACACACACACACAAACACACGCACACAGGTGCGGTTGTTTTATAACCCATACGCCGCGTGGACTTAAGCCAAATGTATTCCCCCGCGTCGCATGTAAAGGATACTAGAGATGCGCTCCGCTTAAAATGTATGCTTTATTATTTGGAATAATTTTTACTTAAGCGCTAATTACAGCTAGTTTCATTATTATGCAATCCCATTTTGTATACATTTATCAAAAATACAAATAATTATGCTGTACAGTTTTAGAACGCCGCCGCCGCTCCGCCCACAGTTTGCCTCTCTGATTGCCAGCGTCGTTTAGTTAATGCGTCTCGCTTTAATGCGCTTTAAATCTATATACAAGTTTGCCGGAGGCTCCTTGGCATTTACATGCTGTACTGATAGCGCACATTGGAGGCCAACTATATATATATATATATATATATATGTATATAGAATTATANGTGTGCCGGAGGCTCCTTGGCATTTACATGCTGTACTGATAGCGCACATTGGAGGCCAACTATATATATATATATATATATATATGTATATAGAATTATAAAGAGATTACAATTGATTGGGTTTGTTGTTAACGCACCTCAACGCCCACAAGACGCTCGTCGTAGTCGCTGCCCGCCTGCATGGCCAGCTTGGCCTGGGATTGCATGATGGCATCCGAGAGTGAATCCCGCTGATATGTTGAGGAGCCCAGCATGACGCCAGTGTTGCCGTTCGCCGGCACCTTCAGGTGTGCCGTCTTGCTGCGACAAAAGAACTCCAGAATGGCGACCAGAACGGCGAGCAGCAAACCGCCAATCAATATATAATAGATGCCCGCCACATTGCTCAGGGATAGCTCGTTGGCCGTGGAGGTCTCCTGGCTGTCCAGATTGGAGCTACATTCAGTTTTGCCTATCCACCATTTGTTGCGCAGCTTGATCAGCTCGCCGTTCTCCTCGAGCGACAGAACCGCCAAATTCAAGCGGTTTCTAAGGTCAGTTAAGGAAGGGGTAAAGGGAAATGGTATGTTAAGCTGAATTTGTTCAATCAATCACTTACCGCAATGGCGAATCGAGGGGCGTGGCAATGCCAAAGCCCTTGGTGTCTATATTACGACCCACTTTCATGGTGTCGCACGGCGCCCGCGCGTTAACATATTCATTCTTGGGCGACTCCACCAGCAGGGCGTACTTGCCCTTGGAGGTGCGCACACGGCGGATGCCCTCGTCGTAGGTGCGCACCGACAGTCGCGAATTGGTATTCATGTAGTCCCACATCTTGGTATGCAAGCCAATCTTCGAGCGCTAAAACGGCAGCGGTTATGCAATCGAATAGCGGTAAATTGAGGTAAGTTGACATTTCCGCTCACCTGAAAGAAGTCCCAGGTGGAGCCGTGCAGCAGTGTGCCGTATTGTACATCGGTTTGCATGGCCAGATCCTCGGGTGATTTGATGGGCGCCACCATGCGCTCAACGGTCAGAAAGGCCGCCAAGTTGGCCGTATAGGATGAGATCAAGATGATGGTGAAGAACCACCAAACGGCGGCTGCAATCCGTCCAGCAATCGAAGGTGGCGACAAGTCGCAGCCCTGCTGCATGAAAGCGGCCAGCGAATACCAAAACGAGTTGAGCAAACTGAACTCGTTCAGGGGCACCGCTGCGGGCGGATGCTGCTCCTGCGGTTCCGGCATTTGTGCACCACCAATGATGCCCGGCGGCTGCTGTGCATTGGCATCGTTCGCGGAGCGGCGCACAATACGCCACTCGTGCGGCGGCAGACGGCTGACGAAGTAGAGCACAACGCTAACGCCCACATAGCTCAAGATGACGCTCATCTGCAGGGCACAAAGAAGCCTTAAGCACCGGCAAAGGACCTTTGAGAAGATTAGTTTCCTAGACATACCCAAATCTCCTGCGAGAGCGGATTGAGAAAGCTGAAGACACCTGGAGTTTGTTTCACCGGCTTTTTGATCATTATGGATATGCCCAGGGACATGAAGGGCTTGGTAAAGTCAATGACACGCTCCCGTTCCGCCGTAATCGTCATCGCGGCAATCGCAATGTCCGCTTCCTGAAAGCCAACAACGATAAAGCGACACAAGGACAAAGGGGCCAGTTACAAAGTGTTGACAAGTGTTTTTTTGCAGCGGTGTCGATTACTGTATCTTTCTTTCTGTTTCTCACCTTGCGCACCAGCTCGCCCACCATGCCGTCCCAGCCGCCTGGCACAAACTGATTCTCGGCCCCGTAGCTGCCGTCCTGCACCAGACGCAGCTCAACTGCCAGTGCAAGAATATAAATGGAGAACAATGCGTTGAGCTGAAGAGATTCGCAATTGGAAATCGGAACTCACATTTAATGCCCAGCTTGGCGGCAATCAGCTCAGCCAGATCCTTGCAATATCCCTCAAAGCGTTCGTTGCCAACCAGGTGCTGGCCATCGCCAGCTTTATGCATTAGATATGGCTCCTCCAGCACGCTGGTCACAATGTACGTGTGATTGCGTGTATAATCCCCACCGCTGGCGGCCGATGAGCGCGAATGGGCGCCGTGACTGCGTTGCCTGTGGTACGGCAGGAAGCCGACATCGTCCCGCCACTCGGCCACCTGTTGCAGCGTGCTGTTCACCGACATCTCCACCACCTGCAAGGTGTAGTTGACGCGCCGGCCATCATCATCAAAGCGCACGACACCAGTTAATCCGTCGATTTCCACCTACAAAAGCAAATGTCAACAATGAGATTAGCTATGGGAATTGGGAATCGTTTTGAAAAACCGGAAGCCCCCCCCTAAAAACAACAAGATATTCGAGCAACTAGAGAAAAAAACACTGCAATATCTACATCAGGAATTTCATCAAATATATATACGCAGCATAGAAAGGATTTTGCGTTTGTTTAAGCATAATTTCTTTTTCATTTTTATGCACAAATATTTGCAATCTGAAACTTTTATAAATTCAGTCCAACAGACAATTTTTATTTTATTTTTTTTTTTTGGGAAGCAAAACTTTTGTATTATTTTACTTATACAATTACAGAAGTTTGCTGTTTTAATTTTTCGCCTTTTTTATCTGTACTCAAACAAATGCAAAGTGGGTATTCGAAAGTTGATATTAAGATTACTCGCCATGGCCTGAATATGCAGCACAAACTCGATTGATTACATAATGAAACATTTTTGATCTTACTGCAGGGTGGCAATAATTTTATTCATTACTCTCTGAATTCTCAAACAGTTAATAATCTTAAACAATTTCCGCGCGAATGTACGATTTAAAAACGAATTCTTTAAAATTCTTTCACTTTTACATGCAAAGAAGAAATTTCATCAAAATGTTTGCACAAAAAAAAAGAAAAGAGTTCAACTCACCTTGCGCAGGACTCGTGATATCTTCTCGCCCTGCTCCCAGGGCGTGACCCAGCCCTTGGATGTGCTGCAGTCCAACAAGGCGCTCGATTCGTTCAGTGAATTGTTGGCGCCGGAGCCGCCCGCATGACTACGTCGCTGCAGATGATTGGCACGGAACTGATCCGGTTTCTTGCGCAGAATGCGATTGAAGGCCTCGACAAGCACAAATACCGCATCGTACATCAGCGCCGCCTGTGCCTGCGGGGTTAAAGGTTAGACAGTGTGTTATTCAGCGGGTAAGTGTTTCTGTTTTTTGTTTTTTGTGTGGGGTGCGTTTAATCTACTAAAAATAACATTGGGGCTGTGCGAACATTTACCGAAATGGCTGGCATGTTGCCGCCGCCCGCTGTGCCCGGGCCATTTGCCGGCTCCAGGCGTTTCCGGCTGTCATGAAAATCACGCAAAGCGCGCCGATTTGTGTCCACAATGCGAAATCCAGTGATGTTGATGGCTCCAAACTCGGCGACATCGCTGCCCCAGTGGCTGTCCATGACCTGTTATGAACCACAAAAAAAAAATAAAAAAAAAAGGAATAAAAAATTGAAGACAGCGCAGAAAAGCAGGTAAGTCAGAAAGGATAACAAAGCCCAACGGATGCTGCCAATAATTGCTTATTAAAGGCGCACAGCGGGAAAGTTTTGGGTAGTTCAGCTGCCACGGAATTTGTTTTTTTTTTTTTTTTGAGGGGGTTGGGGGGGTTTTGTGCACTCACCAGGCCGCTGAGCAGATAATGATAGGTGCGCCTGCCGAGCTTTACGTCCCCCACATGCTGTATGATGATCTCTTTGGCCATTTCCGCCGGGCAGTCGAGCACGATGCGCTTTTTGCTGAACCGCCCCAAATCCTCCATCGTGTGCAAAAATTCAATGGCCATCGTTACGTTGGCGATGCGCTTGACCATTTGCACACGAAATGTTTCATTTCCGGGCTTCAGTTCTTGATAGATTTGCTGCAGGCGCAGTAAGCCTATAGCCGGCGAGGGGGCGGGCCGAAAAAAAACAAACAAACAAACATACAAACAAACGAACAAACAAACATATAAAAGCGCCCGGTGGCGTATGAGTAATATTGAGTGCCACATAAGCCATAAATGTGTACGTCTGTGTGTGAGTGCGCGCGCGTGTTTGTGTTTGTGTGTGACAGAATGGCAATCAAAAGTAAAACGCCAGATAAACGCGATTTAAGAGATGAACTCAACTGTAGGCCCCACCAAAAAAAAAGGCAATCAAATATTTTATTAAAGAAATGCGCGGCATATTCATAAGAAACACTCGAAATCCCTGCGGGCAGCGTTGTGTTTTATCGGGATGAGGGATGACGGAAACTACTTCAAAGTAGTTAAAACACAATAACTGATATCTTATTGACTTCATGACTAAAATAAATCTTAATCAAATGACATATACTAGATAGTTTTCTATTACTTTAATACTGAATTTAACTTAAATCATATCAATAATTTAACTATTTAAGTTGAATTAATTTTATACACTGTTTTTCCTTGCATTTAGTATTGCAAATAACCATAACAGTTTTATTGGTATCGTAAGCGAGCCATATATTTAACCAATTTGTTTTTTTAGCATCCGCAACTGTTGAATCTTATTCATAACGGTTGAATATGATTTTATGATTTTGGCCAGGTTGATAGAAAAAAGTCAATACACTATAAAATGTTTATTTGTCTCTTAACTTTATTTGCTTGGCATATGTGCAGATTTCTGTTGTTGTTGCTGTTGCTGTTGTTTATTTGTTGTTGATAGCGGGTGTTTGGCGCTCTGTCTGCTTATGAATACTTTATATACACACTCAGTCACTCAGTCACACTCAATCACTACCTCGATCTCTCATGCCGAGGCCGCAAAAAACATTTTCACACGCCATTTGTTGCTCGTCGATGTTGTCGCAGATGTTGTTGTTGTCGTTGTTGTTGTTATTGCCATTGATTTCTGGCTGCATGATTTGTTGGTATTGGCCACAAAACAAAAATAACAACAACAGCGGCAAGAACAACACTCACTCCAAACCAAAGAGGAAACGGAAGTGCACAGACAATTGAAGTACTTTTTTGTGGCACGTTGGTAACATTTCAATAAATAGCGAAACTCGGCTCGCGCTTCCCCGTTCGCCGCTACCTTGTCCTTCTAGCCCCCACCGCAAAAAAGAGAAGAAAATAATAATAAAATTGGGTGCGTGCTGTTTGTTCAGCCATTTGGTTGCTGCTTCTCTTCGCATTGTTGTTGTTGTTGTGGTTGCTGGTGTGCGATGATGTTTTATTGAATGCTTCCTATGTTGTCGCGTATTGCTTTTTCTGCAACTTTTGTATTCATGAATGCGCCAAAAAATATGCTACCAATTTGTCGCCGTGTGCGATGTTCGTTTACCGAACAACAACAGAAAGAGAGAACAACGAACACGCAAAGCGCAACAACAACAACAACAAAAAGAGTACCAAAAAAACCAAAAACCAAAAAAAAAAAAGGAACACATTGGCGATAACAGCGACAGTCCCGGTCTAGAGAGAAGAACAAAGCAATAACAACAAACTGCTGACAGCGGCATTAAAATATAAAGTCTCGCTGTGGTGCCTTTCGTTAACAATGTAAACGATGCCTGGCAACGTATATTGAGCTGAAGTCGGCCAAAATGCCAAAAACCCAACAATAACAACAAAAGCAACAACAGCAGCAGCAGCAGGCAGCAGTAGCAGCAACTGTGGCAGAGCTGCTGCTGCTGCTGCTGCTGCTGCGGCATTTCCTTTTCCTGAGCCGTATGCCAGCGGCAACAATGTCGGCCTACTTTTCGGCAAATGGCGCAAATATTAAAAAACGGCCAAAAAATTGTTGAAGCAGGCAGCAAGCAGCAGCAGCAGCAGCAAAAAGGGCCAAGCGCTGCCAGCAGTTGCATAAAGTCATAAATTTTATTTCACACAGAGTCATTAACACATGACACACACACTTACACACACTAGCGAAGACACACACAATGGCAGCAGCGCCATAACGACAGCCTGTGAACTCATTACAAAAGGCGCAAAAAGGCGTCGGCATAAAAATGTTCAAATAATACACGCAGAAATCACTGCGGCGTATACGTAATATCATATGAAAGTTTTACACAGCTCGAAGTCGTTCGGCTGTCTGCCATTGTGTGTTAAAGAATACACATGTGTATTACGAGTGTGTGTGTGTGTGTGTGTGATCTCTCTCTCTTTCTACCATGCTTGCCTTGATGTCTTCATCTTTGGCCGTAATTGCTGTCGTCGTCGGCATCGCACGTAGACTGCAGGAAATTGCTTTGAAATAAATTTCAATACAACAAAAACAACAACAACAACAACAACAACGGCTAAGGAACACACCAGCAGCAACAACAGCCTACGACAACAACAACAACAACAACAGAACATGATGTGGCGTTGTAGCTAAAACTCAGCCATATGTGTACAGGCAGTCCGTCTGTCCTCGGTCCACGTGTCCCTGCTCAAGCAGCCGAGGCACTTCTAAGCACTTGAGAGCACTCAGGCCTCAGTCTGTCTGTCTGCCAGCCAGCCTGCCTGCCTGCCTGTCAGTTCGTCTGGCTGTGCGTCCTTTTACTTTTACTTTTAGCAAAAGACGCGGCCTCTTTGTGCCGCTTATTTAATTACATATTAGCAAAAAAGAAAACTGTAGGCAAAAAAAAGAAAAGCGAAGAGAAGCGGAGAGACGCGGAGAGAAGAGAAGCACCATCTGAAGGGGCAGATGAAGCAGCCCTGTTAAGTGGCACAAGCACAAGATATTATAGACATGTGTTTGATGTTTGATTTCTATTTACATTCGCGCCGGTTAAGCGAGAGCGAAAGAGAGCTCCAGACGCTGAGTGCGAAAGGGTGCGAGCGAGTTTGCCCAGCAGAACAAAGCTTAGTGAAACCAAGCTTACTTGGAATTCATTTAACTAAGTTCCTTTAAATTCTATACATATTTTGTTTGGCCTTCGGCTAGACCTAATCCGAAATTCGTTGAATGCTTAATACTAAGTAAATTGTATCAAAAAAAAAAAAACCTTTTTTGTAAGTCATATTTTATGTACCCATAAAAGTTAATTTATAATAGCCTTGCAGCGGGTATCTTTTTCTCTCATAAATAACTAAAATGTTGCCAATTTATTTCTAGAGTGTTTCTTTAGTAATTAAAGTAAGTAGCAGTAGAAACATAACATAATGAAATTTTACATAACATTTTGATTAAAAGCTATTAATAAAATACAAAGCTTTATATTTGGCAATTAATGTGCCCTAATTGAATTTCTTTGAGAATTTCGACAACTTTCTATAAAGTTATTTTTTGTGAAAACAAAAACGTAGCCAAATTTACGAATTAATCTCAATTAGTTGGCATTGTTTTGAAACAGCCCTCGCTCTAATAAATACAACAGAAATGTCAAACACTCAACAAACACAACAAAAGGCAATAGCAACAAAAATAACAACAATGAGTGGGGGGAGCCGCCTATTGGCGCCCCATTTGTTTAGCGCTAACGAAAGCGAAAATGAAATGAAATCAAAATACACGCAGTAAACAATGGGGATAATGTAGCCGCCCCGTTGGCCGCCCGCCCCTTGATTATCTCATACTCACCATCATGCGAATCGTATAGATAAATAATGCTTTGCCAGCCGTAGTACTGTATGGTATCAATAATTGCCTGATGATAATCCGGACGCATGCTGATTGCGAAATCCAACAGACCCGATGACGGGGTAAGCACCTAAAAGTATGCAAAACAAAGCGATCCATGAGTGGAACAACAGCTCTCAGTTGGGTAAACTGTATGGGCTGCAGTGGAGGGGGGGGACGTGTGGGACAGGGTATGCCACCCCCCAGAGCCTAACAATGTAATGTGTACGCTACATGAAGCAATAATAAAATGAAACGCGTTTCCGCTTTGACGCTGCCAGCGACAGGCAGTGGGACATACGAGAAGTCAACGGAGAGAGTGGCAGTGGGGATGGGGAGCAGGGGCGAGATGACGAGGGCGAGGGCGAGGGCGAGGGCGAGGGCGATGGCGAGGGACATGTAAGTCCTGCCTTTTGCCTGGCAGCCAAGTAAGTTAGTGCGAGTATATACACGATATGTATATGGTACAACAAGAGATATGTACACAGAGACCCGTTTCCGTTTAGCTGTATACACACGCACACACACACACACACATACGCACACAGCTGCCTGAAGGCGCACGCAAATGCGCAGTCAATGTGTATGGCACAGAGAGTCGCCGCTGCCGCTGCTGCTGCTGCTGCTGCTGCTGCTGCTGCTGCTTGCCGACGCCATATCTTGATTTATAGTGATTGAAATAAAAGAGGCCAAGAGCGCATCATAAATTTTTTTGCGCTCAGTGTAGAGCTGTGTGGAGCGCGCATCGGGGGCGCTCGTTTGGCATTGTCTTCCGGCTGTGGCTCTTTGGGCTCTTTGGCTTTCTGTTTTGTGAAGTGCCAGGCACAGTGACAACAACAGCGCCACAACAACAACAACAACAACAACAGCAGCAGCAACAGCAGCAGCAGCAACAACAAGTCACCAGTGTTGTTGGTAGTAAATTTTCTTCAAATTACAATTATTATGATTTGTGCTTTGCTTTTGATTTAGAGCAGCGTCTGGCAGCCACAACAACAGCTGTGTGTGTATTTCTGTGTGTGTGTGTGTGTGTGTGTGTGTGGTTGTGCTTATAGCCACTTTGTGCGATGGCTTCATTTTTATAAACTCTAGCTGTGTGTGTGTGCGTCCCCACTTGGCTGCCCCTAAGTGGCAGAAATGCAGCTTGATGTTTAAATTAGAAATGTGGCAACAGCTCAGTCCCCTTTGCCACC
>SCDT01003600.1:0-12581 GCA_004143765.1 Drosophila melanica
CGCACATTTACATTTATTTGCAGAGTATAACGATAGTCTGGCTTGCGTACAATTAATCGGTAAATTGGTTTATTTACTTTGCGGCAAACGCTTGGGAAATTAATAATCAAATACATGCAATAATATTATGCATTCGATAATCAGTTTGGTCAATCAATATTATATGATACTTTAATAGGCTGAGTTATATAACAGTAAATGGGTTAACCACCTTTCAAAATGATTACTAACTTTGAACTGGCATGCCGCACAGCATTTACATCCATGGTGATGCTAAAGCCACTTATTTATGTTGAATCGATACATGTTTGTTTTGCATTTGCCGACTGACTCAGCATTCCCGCATTTTCTGAGCAACCACATCACTCCCTTAATTTGAAGACTTCACTTCAGTGTACCCATTTGTCTTCTGCGAACTCTCGATGTGACCTCCCGTACACACACACACATACATACATATGTTCTCCGTCCACATGTGCCTTTGTTTATTTAACATCGGTTCCTTGCGCTCATTGAACGTCCAGGAATAGCAGAAAGGAGAAAGAAAGTAATGCCAGTCTATTTGTTAAATAGGCTTGCAAATGTGCGTTTATTTGTTTTTTTGGAGGCAAGCGGTCCCGGTTACGCATCGGGCGTTCGCTTTGATTTGTTGGCCCCAGAAATGAATTGGCCGCAACGAAATGAAGCTGGCCCCGTTGACGGTCCGGCTGTCCGCCGCAAGCTGTTAACCCAAATAATTATGGCTTCATTAAGTTGATTGTGTGTGTAAGTGGTTTTTTGATAAAGCCACTGAGTTATAGCCAATGCTGTGACCCATTCCCATTCCCATTTCCATTACCAATCCAATGAATCCCATTCCCGTCCCCGTTTGTGTAAAATGAATCGCTACAAATTTGCCAAAAAAAGAAAAACAATTGTTGCCACAAATGACACGAATTAAGCAAAGATTAAAGTGCTAATTTTTGTGGCATTGCCGAATGTTGCCAAAGGGTTTTTGGCAATTTAATAGAACAGCAACCACACATGCACAGAAACACACACACACACATACACACACATCCACATGGCAGTGTCGGCCCCAGGCTCCAAGCCAAGTCATGCTGCTTACCAATTACGAGCCGCTTGTCAAACTCTTCAGAAAAAACAAAAATACAAAAAAAAAATAATAATAATAAAACTGAGCACGTGTCATCCTCTGTTTCTGTATATATTTATACCTCACATTCTATGCTTTTCTGAGGCATCAATATGGATATATAACAGAAAATTGTGTATATCTATTTTTTTATATTTTATAAAACATTTTTTTATATTTTATAGCCCGTGTCTATATTGAGTTTCCCGCATGTTGCAAGCTTAACAGATAGGTATGTACGCGTGCTATGCCTTTTTTCAGATATGTCTCGCACAGGATATGAACGGTAAAAAATATATCAAGGTAAAATTTTGTAGCCCAAAACTCGCTAGCTATGTAGAACAACAAAAAGGACAAAAACAAAAAAAAATAGCAGCAGCAACAACCACACTATTATTTTTAATGGCCAAACATTACAAGCTTCTGGGGCAACGGCGGAGGGCAGCGAACAGGGGAGTGGAACGAGAAATGAAGGCAAACATAAAAATAAATAACAATAAATTGGCAGGCAAATGTTTAGTTTTCCGGCAGCATTTTCCGTCAGCCCCGGCAGCATTAGCAGCAGCAGCAGCTTTAAATTTGAATCTCCCTTTTGCTCGCTCTCCCGCTCAGTTTCTTGTCGCTCTCCCGGTTGTTGTCCCTGCCTGGGCGGCCATTGAGTTGCCTTTGAGCTATTTTATAATTAGTCCCAGGCATGACAAAAACTTTTGGCAGCACAACTTAAGCGCCAGCCGTTGCTCTGCCGGGTCCGTTTTAGCTAACCAACCGCACGCAGTGCACGTAGGTAGCAAGAAGAATAACAACAATGTGATTCGCCAACACACACAAACACACACACACATATATACATATACATATGAGTGTGCTGCGTAGGTGCGCCAGCTGCCTCATGTTAAATTTTATGGCAAATAATGGGCGACATATGCCAAAAAAGTTTGCCACATGCTCCACTGCGCCGAAATTAGTTTGGGGTACAGCCAAGGCTGCAGGCGCTCGAGGCCTAGCTGCAGACTCTGCCCCTCTGCCCCGCTGCCTCCGGAGGCCACTCCACTGAAGCGTAACATGAAAAATTCTAGAACTGTTAATTGGCCGCTGAGACGAAGGCATACCCGGCTCGCTAGAATGAACGAGTTTAGTTTTGCGCTTGGCTATTTGGCCTTTGCTAATTGGCAACAGCTGCTATAAGCAAAGGGCTTAAACAGGGCCAACATGCACAAACAAATGTATATATGTATATGCAGTATATATAATCCGGATTCCAATAGTTGTTAATCCGTATTCAGCAAAGGTCTCTCCGACTGCAGCGTGTAATTTCGATCAAATAATTTAAGAAATGCATTAGTCAGGTTTGCTTTACGACGCAATTCTTTTGTCAAATAGGGTGTGGCAGAACGGAGGGATTCACTTAAGTGCACGAGGTTCATCAGGTGTGTCAAAATTGCAGTAAACGCTCAGCGTGCACTGAGCACAGCAAAGGCACATCTCAAAATCATGTACAAATGGCAACTGTGCAACTGACAACATACCGTTAGAGGGACAAAACTCACACACACACACACACGCACAAAGAGTGCGTCAGGGCTTATGGATAGAGAAAACTCACCGTTTGGTTGCTGTTGTGGGTTCGTCTTATAAATTGAAACCTTTCATCAAGTGTTGGTGATTACGCCGAAGGGGCCAGGGGACTGGGCTAAGCACTTCGAATGTGATTACGTATCTTGTGAAAGATTGAAAGGTTTGGAAGCTGCAAAAGAGCATTAAATTACAATTTGACAATTTCACAACCAACCTGGGCCACGTTAAAATGTCAGCGTGCGAAAGAGTAGGAAATATTCATTTCGAACGTGGAAATTTTAGCTGAGAAGTTGCTTAAGCTACGCTTTAAAACTCGTCGTTGCATTATCTGCTGTAATTTTTGCATTTCATTAAGAACATTTTCGATTTTCTTGACAATTAGGCAGCGGCAAACTTTTGACTATTTATCTTCGTTACTCAGTTGTTCAAAGAACCTCACAGATACTCTGGTGCGTGTGTGTGTGTGTGCTAAATGTTTTTCCATCGGCAAAATTATAAGCAACACACGAACACACACATACGATAAACAGTTGACAAAAACACTTTTAAAGTTTCTGGCATTTGCGTGCTGCTATCGAACGAAAATAACCAAACTTGACGCACTAAATTTACTGGCAGAGGAAGAGGGCAACTGAACGGAAATTATTTTGTCTGCCAAACTTTTGGCGCTTTAGCTCGTGCAGATATATATCACATCAATTGCTAATATGCAAAGTAACTCATTAATGAGAGGTGTGCTGCGATTCAGCCAAAAGTTGGGATAATCCCACTCAAAGAAACTTTAACTGTAGTATATAATATCGATGTATGTACATATACCAGATTAGTTCTGAATTTTCTATTTATTTGCATTTGCTCTTGCATTCTTTCTGCTCGAGTGCTGTTCAATTTTGCATATTTTTGGTTTCCCTCGTTTCGTGTTTCGTTTGGCTACTTTTACCCAAAATAAAATTGCAATATCCTTTAAGCCATTTCCGCATGTTGCTCAATGCGCTCCTTATATAATGCGGAAATAACAATGCGCCAAAGGGATTTACAAGTGCAACACACACACACACACACACACACAGACAGAAACTGCAATACATATTCATGGGGAATGTGGCTTTGCCCAAATACTTGTGAAAAGCAAAGTATTGTGAAGCATAATATTTGGGATATATCGCCTTAAAATTTCTCTGAAAATAGCTGCCGTGTTGTGCACTCGACTTTCACTTTTCGGCAGCTACTGCCAAGGCCACATGACGAAATATGATGGCAATAAGTGTCCGCAAAACTATCTGGCCATTAATAATGTTTGCTGGCCAGCACCTTGAAAGTTTATTTTATCGGTTGCAGCACAGCACAAATAGCAATTAATAGAAGCATCCCCCCCAACAGGGAGTGGAGTCTCTCCGTCTCGCTCATCTGTTAGCTATCTTTGTCTCTGCAATGCAGCAGCAACTAATTTGGACGCGTGTCAAAAACTGCGCAACGACTAAGACACTTTGGACAGGCGGACGGAGCTCGCGAAGCTGGAGTTGTCCGATTGTCTGGCAGCCAGCGGCTGTTGGCGCCAGTAAAGCATTTAGCTAATTGTCTGCATTTATCAAGCACAGAACATGCCACTAAAAAGGGCGCATTAAATTTATAACAATTGTTTTACAATTGTCGCCAAAGACAAAAAAAAAAGAAATAAAATATAAAATAAAATAACAACGAAAAGAAAATGCAGCACCAAGCTGCTTCCAGTGGGAATTGTCTCTGCATAACTTTTCTTTTCCAATGCGGCGCCACTTCTATTTAATATGCTGGAAATTGGAGCTGGCAAAAGTATTTAGCCAATTGGCAACATTATTTAACAATTGGACTGCTGCAGGGGCCTTGATTTATGCGCCAGTTTTCATTTTCATCGCACCAAATTTGGCACACACATGTGTTGTCAACTGTGCGTGTGTGTGTGTGTGTGTGTGTGTGTGTGTGTTTGTGTATGTAATTCTGCACTAATTTGCAGTTAGTTTAATAAATTTCAGACTGCGCCACATGCGTGTGCAGAAAGTTTGTGTGTGCGGGTCAGAAAGTTTTAATTTCTTGTTTGGCAAGCGGATGCGTGTTATAAATTTCGAGCACTTGACCGAGCAGCATGCCCAACTGTAGGTGTGCGTGTATGTGTGTGTGTGTGTGTGTGTGTGTACGGTAATTGTATTGGTATTTATATTTGCCAAAGTGGCCACTGCTAAGCTGCGCTCATAAATCAGCCAAAGCCTGCGCAGAGTGGCAATTAATGCAAAGCAGTCCAGGAAACAGTTGCCGCTCGATAAGACGACCAGCAGTTGACGTTTTTTCCACTGCGGCCACCTTCTTTCATAAACAATTTGCAATAAAAATGCAGGTCAACTGCTAATGCTGCAGCAATAACAATGAGCAACATAATACATGAAGCACGAATTAGCCTGAAAGTATGCAACAGCAAAAAAAAAACACAGCAGGAAACGGACGCAATAAAATATGCACAAACTGCCAGTTGGCCGCGACGTGCCGAGTGTACGGGAAAGACGATTACGATAACAATAAACTGGATTCGGGGTATGCAAGTACGTTCGAGAAAAACTCTAAAGCTCTGACGTATGCACTGCACTGCGTGCGACGACGTTAAAAGCTCAAAAAAGGCTATTGAAAGCATAAAAAAAAATACATATTATAAATACGGTAATAGCCTGGTTCTTATATCTTTAAATTGGTAAAACGACACTTATAAGTTGGTATTCACAATATTTTTAATATATGTTATGAAAGTATTTCTTTTTTGTTTGTTTGCAATAATGATAGCTTGGTTAAATGAAACGAAAAAGGACTTTTACAATATTATGCACTCGTTTTTCTTTTACACAAGCACATAAAACTCTTTTTCATTTTAACTTTATATAATACAACCTGCAGATGCCTTCGGCTATGTTGTGTGAAAATCATAAAATGTTTCTGTATTCAAATATGTCTCTCAATCAAAATTAAATTTTGTGTTCAGTTTGTGGATTTCACAGGGGTTCGAGGTATAGTTTATTAAATGCGTTTGACAAAGTTGGAAGGTAAAAAATTGTATTACTAAATGATAAAGAACCGGTTCTCTTAAAAAAAAATACATTTTAATATTGTCTGGATAAAGATTAAAAACCGTATTATTAATCAATTATTTACAAAATTTGTGTTTTGTTCGTTTTTAAGAGCTTCTTACCAGAGTTTTTGTCGGGCATAATAAATAATAAATAATTAATGAAGGCAAAAAATATTGTTTTTAAATTGTTAAAACCTTGAAAACTCGTCAAATTTGTTACATAAATTATACAATATTGCGTATGTCATAGTTTGTTGTGCCAAGTTTGATTTTGGCTCGTAGCTGTGGGGTCTCATACCAGGTTTATTGTTCATCTGAATATAGTTTTGCTTCACATTACATTACGCCTTTGAATGTCGAATATTCTGTGCTGTGCGTCTAATTCTCTATTCATCAGACGGCATGTAAATGATATGTGACACTTGCTTGCTGGTTGTTTGACAAACACAAGGATTATGCAAATGAAGCAACTATCGTTTGAAATTCATAAACATTAAATATTTCATGAGCACTCATGAACATTCATGCAGCACTGGCTGGTGGGGATTCCAAAAACAATTTCCAACATTGTTGCTTTTCTTATATTTAGCAGCATGTTGTTGTTTTTTGCAGGTGTGTGCGTCTCTGTCAGGTGTTTGTTTTATTGGTTGTTTGAGTCAAACAAGTTGCCCGTACATGACTCTCAGGCAGGCAAACACACACACAGGACTTGTTACATTTGACTTGTTGCAAATGCATTTCAAGTGCTTTTATATCGCCCTCTGCTGCCCGGCTGCCCGATGAGCAAACTAAAGTTTGGCAGAGAAAATCACCATTGACTTTAATTTGCAGTTTAGTTGCAGTAACTGTGTGGTGCTTCATTCAATCTGCCTAAAACGAAAGCAGCAGGCAAGCTGTAAAGCTGCTATTCTCGCAATTAAGTAACTTGGCCCAAATGACACTAAAGCTTTTATCTGATTATCCTTGCAAAAGACCCGAGGCGCTGACAAACAAACAAACTAACAGTTGGAGCACGACAGATGGCAAATAGTCAAAGCGAAACAAAAATACAAATACAAAAACAAAAAAGTAAAAGAAGAAAAGAAGCACTAGCGAAAACAATGCGCAAAAATAAGCAAAGCCAAAGCCAGAGCCAAAGCCAAAAGCCCACCAATGGCAATCGCAGGAACAATGCCCGACCAGCTGGTCACCTTTGTGGGCTTTGTAGCTAGGTGACACTGCCAGCAGTGAGGCAAAGGCCAAGCGGGAGTCCGCAACTAAAGCGCATTACGTTCTTGCCTCGTCCAGCGGTGGGTCCTTTTTATTTGTTATTTCGATTTTATTTTCTAACGATGCTTCGCCTTTGATTGTGGACCTTTTTCCCGCAGCTGGCCCGCTGCTGATGCGGCCCTATCGAGGGGGTTATAAATATGAGCAAGCATTTCACAAGATATCCTTAATTAAAGTCATTTCCTCTCTGCCATGGCCGGGACAGGTTTTGGCTGGGTCTTGGCTTTCGCGCTGGGAGCGTGTGCACAATTTGAAATTAAATTTGCAAAGGACAGCAGAAGGAAATAAGCTACCTAGCATAAAGGTGCGACCGAAATATGGCAGCACAATGACCCTATTACGCACACACACACNNGGGGGGTGGGCAACCACACATGTGCGCGACCCCTTCGCAACGGGTTAAGAGCGAAGCTTCGTGTGGCCATTAACATGAAATTTTTAACAACAGCCACGCAAGGAGCTCGGCGGTCCACGTGGACAACATCCTTGTGAGTATTTTTTTGTTCTTTCGCTTGTTGTAGTTGCTGTTTCTGTTGTTTGTGCCTTTGTTGTTGCTGTGATTGTGGTGGGCGAACCCAAACGACATAAGCAGCGTCGAGGTGCTGCACCAGAAGCAGCTTTGTCTTTGCTTTCAATGGATCTCGTCGCTGTATCTCGACTCACACCTTCTCTCTTCCACCTCGGTCATACCCGCGACCCTACCTATCTTATTCATTGTTGTTTTCGGACTGCGGTACTTTGTTTTTAAGCTGTGGACCCGTAGATTCGTTGGCTTTCCTTTTTTCTCGCTCCACTCGGCAGCTTTAAGTCGGCGCGTATGTCCTTGCAGCGCATCCTTCGTATTGTTTGTGCTATAAACACTCCCAGCTGTAGGTGCACAATGCAGCAGCAGCAGTGGCAGTCACAGCAGCGTTAACAACAACAACAGCAACAGGGACTTATCCTGCCGCCTTTGAACTGCTTCTTTCACGACGCTGTCGCACAGGATGCGTCGCTTATTTATCGCATTTTTATGTGAAATAAACGATTCGGAATTGGCTACGTAAAGCATTAATTTTATTGTGGAGGGGAAATTGAGATTGCACAACGAAGCGGCAGCAACAGCAATAACAACTAACTAAAGCAGACGCGCTGCATGGAAAATAAGTCGTTTGAAGCCGAAACGAATCGAAATTTATTCGCTTTGCAGCGGCGTTGACGATGACATTTAATGACCAGCTTAATTACTTTCTGAGTGAATAAAAGGATTAGCAACGGCCAGATGTGCCCTAAAACATCAAATCGTGCCACAGAAGAGTGCAGTTGCGGCCAATATTTTGAACAAAATAAGTGGCCAAATGAAAGCGTATCACAGCCCGCACAGCCTCCTGCTGTTGCTAGTTCTCATTCAGCTATCGAGCGCTCAAAACAAAACCGAGAAGCCCAAACCAATGCCAGTTGCAAATGTGACCTTACCTGCAGTAAGACAAGCACCGGCGCATCCCGTTGAAGCGCAGCAAAAACAGCCAAAAAACGCACCAGCCAAAGTGGAACCAGCGAACCCAAAGCCAGTGGACGCGAACGAAAAGAAAGTGCCCGAGAATGGATGCCGTTCCAGCGAGGTGTTGACCATGAACAAGGGTTGCGTCGATCGCAATGAGTATATGCAGGACGTGATGCAGCGCGCTTGGGACGATGAGAATATGGATGCGGCCAAGAATGAGGCCGGCCTCGTGCGCAGCATTGAATGCGCCGAGAACGAAATACATACGCCGTTTGGCTGCGGTCCCGCGCCGAAAAATGAAGAAGCGCGAGTACCCATCGTTCCCAGCCTTCTGTATAAGAATAAGGTCTATCCAGGCGCCGACGGTATACCCGAGACGGATGACAGCAACGAGGTATTGGACACAGAGAGGCGCTCTCCAACAGCCCTACCCGAACTCGGTATTGTCCCGCGTGAGACGCACTCGAGCAGTTTGGGTAATGGTAATGGTAAACGTAATTCTGGTGACGTGCTACAAATTAGTCCACAAAGCGATGGTCGTGTTATTGGTCACAGTCGACCACGGCACTATGTCTATTTGCCGGGAAGAAAGCTTAAATCCAAGCGCAAGTGTCGCCCCTACGAGGTGCTGGGAAAGAAGGGCCGCTGCCTTCGGAAAACAGGAAAGGTTGGCTTCTACAAGCACAAGGATCACAAGTACGGAATGCAGAAGCGACATCGTCACGAGGCGTTCCAGGGTGAATGAGTCATATCTGGTGTTTCCAACGATAATGTGCCAATAATAAAATACGTTTCCCCATTTGCCTTCTGCTTAGAAAACTTGCGGTTTTGTCTTATAAAACGCATATGGGCCACATAGGTTGCTGGTTGTTGGTCTTATCGCCCAACAGAGTAATTTAATCAAAGTCATTTTAAATTTTGTTTTAAGCCCGACTATTTTGTTTAACGACTACCAATTTGAAAGGTCCCCTTAATGGCATTGACAGCAAATTGGTTTTTTGCCTTAAGCCACTGGAGAACAAATTCAAATTGATACGTGCGGGGATTGCTTGGGCTTCGAGTGATGTGCTTGTAAATGAGCTCGGTTATTTTACAATATGTGTAAAGCTTATGAATGTAAGAGCATAATTAAACGGGATTTACGCCTTGGGCTATTCGAGTCAGCACCGCCACGGGTGTTTGAAGGGTTGAAGATGTGTTGGCGTGACAAGGGGGCTTCAATGATTGCTCTACGGATTACTGGGCAGCTGCAAAATGGATGGCTTTGACATGCTAATTAGTTAACCTCTTGCATAGTTTCCTGCCAGCCATAATCGTGTTTCGTGTATAACAAAAGCGCATAAATACCTATGTTATGTGCGAGCGTGAGGGTCGGTGTGCTATAATATTGCGCATACGCCACGTTTGACAAGCCGCAGGCGATGCGAAGCGTTTAAGTGCCAGCTACCCGACACCAAACATGATGAATAGTTCTGCAATAATTACATTACTTGGCAGTTTCATGCTCACTCCTGCCAAAAGAAAGTCACACGTGGCTGCGCTTNAAGCGTTTAAGTGCCAGCTACCCGACACCAAACATGATGAATAGTTCTGCAATAATTACATTACTTGGCAGTTTCATGCTCACTCCTGCCAAAAGAAAGTCACACGTGGCTGCGCTTCTAGGCACATACATGTAGACTATTATAGTTCTTGAGTAGGTGTGTGCGTGTGTGGCTGGATATTCGCTGTGTAAATAGCAAGCCATCAATATAAGCAGCTGCTTGCACAACATTAATCATATTTAGTGTTAATTAATCAATTAATTATACTCTCGAAACTGTAAATTTGTCGCTTGCCTCTCGAATGCCAGCATTATTATTTATTTCAAAATACCTATAATTTTCTACTATCTATCCCGATGCAAAGTTATTCAATAAGTAAATATTAAAGCAGGCAATATGATATTCCAAAGATATCTTTGATATGCATAGTTAGTGACATTAGCAATTGATTGCCTTTTGTGCTGTCAAATGGAATTGATTTCTATGATTTCTTGGTACGCTTTAATGGCTAATTGCTTTAAGCCTTTNATAAGCAAATATAAAAGCAGGCAATATGATATTCCAAAGATATCTTTGAGATGCATAATTAGTGACATTAGCAATTGATTGCCTTTTGTGCTGTCAAATGGAATTGATTTCTATGATTTCTTGGTACGCTTTAATGGCTAATTGCTTTAAGCCTTTTTGCAGTGTTTGAGCTTGAGCTAACTTATGAGTGTAAGCCTTATTACACAACTAATGAAAATTTAAGCCAGCAATTTGGCTGGTTGGCATTTGTCATCGCAACTCTTTCATTGCAAACAGAAATCGCATTTTGCAACTTGTCAGTGCAAAATCGAAATGCGGGAAATATTGAAATCGAATGTCAAGATTTTCTGTATTATCATCAGTAGTTGGCTGTCAATGAATTGTAAAAACCTTCTTCCTTCATTTTGCAATATTCTCACGTAATTTTCCAGCTGCTCAAAGCGGCAGCTGACATAAGCGAGTCAAAATTGATGTACGAGTAAGTGGATTCCAAGTAGTGTTCCTTTGAAATATCAACTGTCAGCAATCGAATATAAAATGTTCTTTAGATTCAAACTCGAGCTAAGAAAATGAGTTATCTCTNCACGTAATTTTCCAGCTGCTCAAAGCGGCAGCTGACATAAGCGAGTCAAAATTGATATATGAGTAAGTGGATTCCAAGTAGTGTTCCTTTGAAATATCAACTGTCAGCAATCGAATATAAAATGTTCTTTAGATTCAAACTCGAGCTAAGAAAATGAGTTATCTCTTGCAAAGTGCATTCATTGGTGGTGTGAAAGCTTAAATTAGTTGTATGTTCAGGTTGCTTGTTGTGGATATTCGGAGAAGTCGGCATATTTCTATCATCAATGATAAAAACAATTTATATCGAATAATATATATTTTGGACTTTTTTTTAATAACAATAACGTTGTCGTAATCAAATAAAAACAACTTTTTTTTTTGAGCCAATCACAGTGCGCAGTTCTTTGGCGTTTTGTTAGTTGACGCGTGAAATTGCAGACTAATTGTCGGCGAGGGGGTGTGAGGCGCCTGCCAAGTGTCACACTGCCGTCTTGCCTCGTTTCCGAGCAGATGCTTTAAATCACACTATAACGAAATAATTTCGATACACTTGGGCTAAGTTGATTTGTGTGTATGTGTATGTGTGTGTGTGTATGCCAAGAGTAATCACATAAATTTTGGCTAGCAGACATGGTTTACGAATTTGTGGCTACGGCGGTGTTTTGTCAAATTGTATCATAAATTTAAAAGCCAATCTAAATATTGTCGTTTTAAAAAACTGATATCGATTTCTATTCATTGGTCAATTGTTCACCAAAATTATTATTCGTTAATTTATGATCAATATTATATATTCAATCTGACATTCGCTAGTTTTCAATGATTTTGAGACTTTGAAACCGTTAATGCCATAATTGCGCAGTATGAATTTATTTGTTTACTTTACTTAACTTTATATCTTGGCTTAAAACTGTTGTTGATTAGTAGTTGCTACTCAATGAATTAAGTTACGTCCACATTCACATTGTATATGCCTTTCATTGTTTGCGCTAGTAATTAAGCTACCAACTTATTAAACGTGTTGATTGTGCTTACTATACAATTTATTTGCCACAATATTTGCGAGCGTTTAAGCCTAGTTGATACTGTTGTTGCTGGCGGTCTGAAAATATTATTACAACTGCGATTCGCAACGTGGCTTGCACGCTGCGCTCACATTTGTGGAAATTTAAGTTATACAATTGTTGAAAAACAAAAAAAAAATTATTGAAAAAAGAAAAACATTGCCCTCAAACAATAATAAAACAATCAATTAAGCGCAGCGCGCTATGGCTTTACGAGTAATTAGATAACCGTATTTTTATACCCTGAACCCATTGAAAATGGGTAAAAAAGGGTATAATGGTTTTGTGCAAATGTATGTAACAGGCAGAAGGAAGCATCTCCGACCCC
>SCDT01003603.1:2562-16014 GCA_004143765.1 Drosophila melanica
GTATAAATAATATATAAATAAATATAAAACTAAAAGCAGCCACAGGTAAGTAAAATTAAGTATTCAATGAAAACTTGAAACTTAAACATAACGGGGGGACTCATGGACAGTTGGACTAAATGTAGCTAAATTAACTCAGTTCTGATCAATAAAAAATAAAATATGAATGCTGTTGCCTCATTCATATTAAACCCTTTTTATAAATTTTCAGTGGGTTTATGGCATAAAAAGGAAAACTTAATATTGATATTTAATATAAAAGATAGTAAGGCAAGATATCTTATAAAACTATAAATCTAAATACGAAAACAATACGTCGCAGTCATGCAGACGGACGCTCAGGTGGACAGATCGACCAAACTAGTGGTCCTGATCAATATAATATATATGCCTTATAGGATCGCAGATACATCATTCTGCCTTGAATATACATTTTTAAAATGTATTTCATTTTCAATTGGTTCAGGTTATAACAATTTTTATATGGATATTACAACGCTTGCACCTGTTGCTCTAGTTCCTATAAATAGCTGTGTTAAGTAGTCCGCCCAGCAGTCACTAAAAAAACATCTGAGCGACATAAGATGAAACTGGTTATTGCAATTTATCTGGCATGTGGCCTATTTCAAATTGTCCACAGTGCTCTAAAGCAGCGTAAGATTCCGATTATCAGTTAGGGATTATTTTCTGATGTTTCTCAATTTCTTAGCTATTTGTGGTGAGCAGCCTTCTGAACATGGTCTATGCTATGAGGGCTACGACAGATGGACCTACTATCCCAACTTAAATGAGTGCCAGGATTTTATCTTTAATGGATGCGCAGGCAACGCTAACAATTTCCTAACACTTGAGGCTTGCGAGTCCGCTTGCAAACTATAAAATTCATAATTCATATATGTATGTTTGCATATACATTTTAAAGAATTAAAGTATCCAGTGTTTAAAATTTAGTATACTTTATCATGGCGAAAATTTTACAGTTTGATCTTTAGAATAGGTCATGCGAAAACTATTTGCCAAATTTGGGTGACTCTAGCTTTAAAACTATGCGATATATCGATTTTAGCGATTTGCTAATGTGGGTGGCGGAGGAAGGAGTCGTGGCCGCAAAACTTTTTCTGTGATATATTTAATATATAAAATATATCACAAATTTTGTGATTCTAACTTAAAAACTGTCGGAGCTAAACGTATTTTCGATTGTTTAGTGCGTCCCAGATGACCGGGATATCAAGTCGGAAAGATGTGGGGTAGTTCCTTAGCTTTCAATAAACAAATTTTTGTGACTTTAGCTCTAAAATATTGCCAGAATTCCAGCTTTTGTCGATTTTAGGTGTATCGACTTTTTATGCAATTGCCAACTGGCCAGTGCGCGTGGCACAAATATCTTTTGCCAACTTGCCAGTGCGCGTGGCACAAATATCTTTTGCCAACTTGCCAGTGCGCGTGGCACAAATATCTTAACACTTTGTTTGGAAATATATTTTTCGAAATTTTCAAGTCTCTATCTTCAATAAACTAGTTTAACTTAGTGAACGATTAGAAAAACTTCGCCTTTTCTCTTCTGAGTGTGATGCTGAGTGTTTAGCCGATCTGTATCTGTATCTTGTTAGCACCGATAATAAGTCTAAGTAATTTATTATTGCATTTATGTTGTGGTTAAATAAAAACAAAACACTGCACATTTTTCAAATTCAAAGTTTGCTATTGATTCTCTCCATCTGCTGGGTTGCTGGGTGGTAACATGAAATGTGGGCGCTGCACCTGTCCGAAAAGCGCTCGAATAGCTTCGTCCGTTGCCATTAGTGGCTGACTAATAAATTCCAGGGCCTAAAATGCAATTGAATAGTACAAATCTTGCCGGAAATTGGTCTGGCCCAACAACATACCTGCACGGCATATTTTTCAGCCTCGCACAGCGGACTCGTTGTGGCGCTAGAAAGCTTGAGAGTTGTCTCCGGAATTCCTAGTCCCGAGTGCAACACCATGCGCTGTAGTATATTTAGGTTCTCAGCGCTGAGGCTGATCACATCCGTGGCGGGCAGATTCAAATATCGTATTTTGGCTAGGAACTTCAGTTGTCTGAGAATGTCCAATTGAATTTCGCGTATTTGATGTGTTGTGTGCATCAGTTGTTTGGTTGACTCATTCAGCATTTGATTTTTTTGCGTGAGATCGGCTTTCCAGCGCGCCAGCTCCTCGACCATAACGCTGCTGGCCAAGAACTTGGACCGCCACACCTCGCATTGGCTGGCCAAAAACTCAATCTGTTCAGTGTGGGTGGTCAAATTGTTGGCCGTATCGAGAAGAGCGCGAGCCAGTTGCAGTTTATCCTCTGTCAGCAGATTGACGCGCGTCTGCAGATCCTCGCCGACGGAGGCAACCAGCAGACTTTTCAGTTCACCGTTTACTTGGGTCTGGAATTTATATTGCGCCTGGAAGTGATCGCGCTCCTCGCGCAACTTAACCAACTCTTGTTTTAACCGCTGCAGTTCCTCGCTGCTACCACTACTGGCAGTATCCACTTGCTTGGCATCGGCGTCTTCCAGGTCCAGTGCCTGAGTGCGCAGCGTAGACACCTGATCTGCGAGCACACCAATGTCTAAATTATTTTTGCTAACTCGCTGAACTTTATGCATGGCGGTTTGTTGGTCAGCTGTCATCGGATTCACGGCACCTGGATATGGCTCGTAAGGCACGAATTTTGGCGGCTTTGTTTTCTTATGTTCCGGTAGCGGTTCAGAAGTGTTTACCAGCCTCGGCTTGAGCTGGACTAGTTCACCCTTGGGTGGAGCTGGTGCAAGGCTTCGGCTGACGACTTCCGGGCGCCGATAGAGTGTGTGTAGACCTGGCAAGGTCAATGGCTGAGGCAGCGCAGACAAGTTGCCATTACTTGTGGATGTCCTGTACTCAATTGCCGCTTCTTGGACTACAGTGCTGTCCTTACGAGGCAATTGTGGTCGTTTAACCTTATTCACGGCTTGGAAACTGGTTGATGATGGCTTTTGTTCCAAATTCGTGATGGGCGAAAGTTCAGTCTGCTCCATGCCATCACCACTGGTGCGGCAACTATGCTGCTTTTCGCCAGCCTCAGCACTCACTGAGGAATCTGCATCCATAGCTTGACAAATTTAGCAAAGAAGGCTTTTTATTTTAATGTAAAACTAAAAAATGTATTAAATTGTTTGCCAGCAAAACAAAAACAGTAGAAATAGTAGAGTTGCCAACTTGTTGATTTGGCTTTCACTGTTGCCAACTCATATTTGCAGCGTTGCCAATCGCGATTAATGCTTCAATGCATACGGTAATTGTTCTTTTTAGTGTCCAAATGAGGTGGGGGTATCTATCTTAATTAGTTAGATGCCATTTCTAGCGGCGGAGCCCTACTTTATTGCGTAGTTTCATAGAGATCAGGATCTCTCAGCGTAGATCAGAAAAAAAAATCGAGTAAGAGGCGGAAATTGTTAGTTTTTTTAATTTTATTGCTAAGCATTACACAGTTTATCCAAGTACTTAACTTGAATATCCATATATATTTCACTTGGGATCCGTCGGTAGCTTGAAGCCCACAAGGTCTGCAGTTTCTTTTCGTTCGCCGCGTCCATGATACTCCTTGTACAGCTCGCTGTATTTGCGCAGACTACTCAGATAGGTCAAATACGTCTGGCCCAGAAAGATCGCCTCATTGCGGGCTTTGCAGAGCTGCTGATCGGTAGTTTCGAATTTCTTGTACTGCGCTAGAATGTAGCGTGCGGCCAGAGAGTTTTTAATGCCCGCAGGATCATGGGCGGCTTGGCGCAGTTCGTGTAGTAAAGAACGAAGCACTTTAGTTCCAGCCATGCTGTGAAAGTGAAACCTCAATGGTTAAGCATATGGAATTTATAACAAATACCAAATATTTACGATTATGTGATTGTCTAACAACTTACAAAGAACAGCTGTTAGATATGGCGTTGCCACCTCTTCGAACTTTTGTGTGGCTTGCCAATAAAAGACACTAAAAAATAAATATAAAATGCTCTGCTTTCTTTCATATTTAAAACAAAAATAAAACTAGTTGCAATTTAATTGTTATTAAATACAGGGTGCATTATACCAATTTGCGCCATCAAGTATANGCTTGCCAATAAAAGACACTAAAAAAAAAATATAAAATGCTCTGCTTTCTTTCATATTTAAAACAAAAATAAAACTAGTTGCAATTTAATTGTTATTAAATACAGGGTGCATTATACCAATTTGCGCCATCAAGTATACGCTATTTAAACTTACTCTTATCGATAGTGCACGACTTGCATTAGCTCATCTTAGAGTCTTTGGCGATAGATAGTACTAGCCTTTTAAATATTAAGCGTCAAGTGGTATCGATACGGAAAAACGTATTGTATCGAGCTGCCAACGACACATGGGCAACTTTTGTTATTTTTAAAAAATTACATAATATTGTTAATGTCCGCCACCGGAATACGGTGAATAAAAAAAAAATTACCACAATTTTATATTGGCAACATTACATTGGAATCACTTGAGGTTAGTTGCGATGTATTTGATGGCGATGCCAGACCGCCACAAAACATGCCAACTGTGTTTTCCGAATAGACTTGTAAACAAAGGAGCCAGCAAAGATATCTTTCATTTTCGCAGCATCAAGTACTTGTGCGATGAGTAAGNAACATGCCAACTGTGTTTTCCGAATAGACTTGTAAACAAAGGAGCCAGCAAAGATATCTTTCATTTTCGCAGCATCAAGTACTTGTGCGATGAGTAAGGCCAGTAATAGTGAGTTGAATATGGAAACGACTTGGTGCTAAACACATAATAATCTACTCTCCTTGGGCAGTTTTACGTCTTGTTTTATTACAGCTAAAAGGCTCCAGTGACAAACACGCTAATGTGCTAAATGCCGTTAGTAAAATTGAAGCGGCCGTTAAGGAGCACAAGCCACGCCTTATAACACTGCCCGAGTGCTTTAACTGTCCTTACGGTACAAAGTACTTTCGCGAATATGCCGAGCAGATTCCGGATGGCTACACCAGCCAACAGCTCGCGAAGGCAGCATTAGATAATCAGGTCTACATTGTAGGCGGCACAATACCCGAGTTGGGCGAAAGCAATGCGATATACAACACGTGCACCATATGGGGTCCCAATGGTGACTTGTTAGCCAAGCACCGCAAAATGCATCTATTCGACATTGATGTGAAGGGCGGTATACGTTTTAAGGAATCCGAGACGCTGTCAGCTGGCGACGACTTTACAACGATTAATGTTGATGGGCACAAGATAGGGATTGGCATTTGCTATGACATTCGCTTCGAGGAGATGGCACGTCTTTATCGCAACAGTGGCTGTGAGATGATCATATATCCCGCCGCTTTTAATATGACAACAGGTCCATTGCATTGGGAACTCTTGCAACGTGCGCGCGCCAATGATAATCAGCTCTTTGTGGTAACCACATCGCCAGCTAGGGACACCAGTGCGGAATACATTGCGTATGGTCATTCCATGATTGTAGACCCGTGGGCCAAAGTCCTCAAATCCGCTGGCGAAGGCGAGGAGATTTTGGCAGCTGATATTGACTTTTCTCTGGTGGAGCAAGTGCGCCAACAGATTCCAGTGTTTAGCCAGCGGCGTCTAGATCTGTATAGCACTGAGAAGAAGTGCAAGTGATTTATATTTGAGTTTATGTTGTACACATTTTAAAAAAAAGTAAGAACATTGCATTTCACATTTCATTTTCATGGTCTTAATATTTTTATTTGAAATTTTTCGGTTTTTAGAAGCGACAAAATTTTTTTACCGATATTTAAAGGGAGCCTGGAGAGGTCCCTAGCTATCTGTGTAGCAATTTTAATAGCCTTGGCTTTAGAACTTTGCTATTTACAGATTTTCACGGTTTTTACACATACCCAATATAGTAGATTCACTTCGTAAACGAGTACGAAAACAGGCAGTGCAGTCCAGTTGCCATTACCTTTACTCCATTGCCGCTTCTTGGACTACAATGCTGGCCTCCTAAGACAAATGTGGTCAAATAATCTTATTAACGGCTTGGGAACTAGAAATAATTATTCCTGTTTCTTATTCGTAATGGGTGAGCTCCATAAACTGCATACCGTCACCGCTTCACTTAGACATCTGGATCCATAGCTTGACAAATTTAGCAACGAAAACTTTTTATTTGAAACTAAAGATTTTGTCAATTGTGTGTGCCAGCAAAACGAAAATAATTGAAATAGGAGAGCTGCCAACTCGTTGATTCGGCTTTCGGTGTTGCCAGCTTACATTTGCAGCGTTGCCAATCGCGATGACTGATGCAATACATAAGTGAAAAATCGATAATTTCTGTTTTACCAAAGATATAAACAACAAATTCGTTTCGCTCTGCTATCAAATGTTCCAGCGACGCATATTTGTTAAATTATAAGTTAAGCGCCCGCTGCTATCGGAATTTCTTTTGTTGATAGACGTGGCGACTGTCCGAATACAGTGTTTATTTAGAATAAATGCTTTGCCGGCAGCCGTGTGAGTATGTCGACAACGGAGCGCGAGCTGCTGAGAAACGTAAGTGATAAAATCGAATTGATTGAGCCCAGCACGGGAAAATTGTTTTTCGAACACAAAACTGAGCTGGTGTTTGTCAAACCGCGCCTGATGCCACTAAAGTCGCGGGCTTTGGAGAATCTTGAGGAAATGCATCGTGAAACAGCTCGTCAGCTGCAAAAAAAACGCACAAACCGCAACAATAACAACAACAATAACAAAAGTAACGCTGGTGAGAGACAGCAAGCCGCCGCATAGGCTGTGCGGCCCCTTAACTTTAGGCTTAGCAGATATTTACTGTTACCGGCAACGAGATGGCGTACTTGCTAACATTCGGTATCATTGCTGCCCTGTTCCTGGCCAGCATAATGCTGTATCGCTATGGGAATATACCACGTCAGCACATTCTTGTCACGCTATCCGTGCTAACGGCCTGGTGTTTCTCCTTTCTGATTGTTTTCACCATCCCGTTGGACGTGACCTCCGTGAGTAGTGCACATTGACGCCAAGAATATAAATATGAACTGTAAATTATTGCTCTTTGCAGACGTTGTATCGACAGTGCGAGGAGAAATACAAACAAAATATGAGCGGTAATAACAACACAACAACAATCAGTACAATCACAATGCACAATGTGCAGCTGCAGAAATGCCAGGAGCCCTGGGGAATGGTTCCAGCCTCTGTATTTCCCAACTTGTGGCGTATCATATACTGGAGCTCGCAGTTCCTCACGTGGCTGATTATGCCGCTGATGCAGTCGTACCTCAAGGCGGGTGACTTCACAATCAAAGGCAAGCTCAAATCGGCATTGATCGAGAACGCAATCTACTATGGCTCCTATTTGTTCATTTGTGGCGTTCTGCTCATTTATATTGCGGTTAAGGGCGTATCGCTCGATTGGCAAAAACTTAAGGCAATTGCCTCGTCGGCTTCTAATACGTGGGGTCTTTTCCTTCTTGTCCTGCTGCTAGGCTATGCGCTTGTTGAGGTGCCGCGTTCGCTGTGGAATAATGCCAAGCCAGGATTTACGCTGCAATATGCCTACTTTAAAGCCGCTAAGCTCAGTACGGACAAGGCCGAGGCGGAGGAGCATGTGGATGATGTGCTGGAGTCACTGCACTGCATCAATCGCGCTGTGCCCAACAATCACGAGTTAAGACCGTGTGTGGAGACAATAATGCGAAAAGTGCCCATTGAGTTGCAAGAACGAGCCACTCGTAATTTTGCGCGTAGTGGCGGCAACGGGATGGGCGGCACCACATCTACCATTGTGCCCTCAGAAAAGGCGCTCGTACGCATTCATAAGCAAGTGATCAAATCACTGCAAACCCTGCAGCGCACGGAGGCGCTTTGGAGTGTTCAGGTTAATACGGTACTGCATCTGGAGGATGTGGCGCGGAACATACATTCGTCCGATCGTCGCTTCAAAACTGAATTCCCGCGCCAGCGCTCCCAATTCGAACGCATTTGTTACAGCGCCACGCTACAATGGTACTGGGAGTGCCTCTTGAAGGCGCCGTTCCTTAAGGCGCTGTGCGTGCTAACGGCCACCATGTCTGCAATGGTTGTGTGGAGCGAACTAACGTTCTTCAATCGCCATCCAGTGCTCTCCATATTCGCGAATGTCATTGAAATTGCCAATTCTAGCAATGACTTCTTCACCATCGAGCTGTTTTCGATGGTAGTGTTGTGCTATTTCTTCTACTGCACCTATTCGACAATTCTTCGGATCCGATTCCTGAACCTATACTACTTGGCGCCGCATCATCAGACCAACGAGCATAGCTTGATATTCAGTGGCATGCTGCTCTGTCGCCTAACACCACCCATGTGTCTGAACTTCTTGGGACTCATACACATGGATTCTCATATAATACAAGTAGTATGTACTATATATATATTTTTTGTTTGAATTCCCCATTATTCGATTGTAATCGCTGCCACACGCTTCTTTTACAGCGCATCATGGAAACATACTACACGCAAATAATGGGTCATATGGATGTGATTGGCATAATTTCGAATGGCTTCAATATTTATTTCCCGATGTGCATGTTGGCATTCTGCCTGGCTACCTGGTTTAGTTTGGGCAGTCGTGCGTTGAACGCACTGGGCTTTCAACAGTTCTTGCAGCATGAAACTATTGCCACGGAGCTAGTGCAGGAGGGCAAGGATTTGATAGCGCGCGAAAAGCGACGCCGACAACGTGCCGAGGAAGCAATGGCTAGACGGCGCGACTTCTCAAGACCCGACAAACTGCCAAGCCATGATTACATTGGCAAATATCGTGGCGGAGGAGGCTTAGGCGGCACCGGCATTGCTGGTGCCTTGACCGGCAGTCGCACGCCGGCTGATGGATTGCTGCGCGATGGCGACGTCAGCTACGATTACGCTGCAGTAGCCTCTTCCTCGGCCCTAGGAGTGCCTCGCTCGCTGTCGGAGGAAATCAATGATCGGTTCGGGGTTAGCACTCAAATGCAAGTTGGCTTCCGAGGCGCCAACGAGCAGGTGGATGCCTACGACGAGGAGAACGAGCGTCGTATTGTTGGCCCACCACCGCGTGGACTCTTTGATGATGTCTAGGCTCGAAACTCGCATTCATTTGGTATTTGTGTGTATTACTTATGTATATCGTTATATGTATTATCTCATGTGTTTTTTAGTTAACTTAATTTACGTTTAAGCTTCTCTGCTGCTGTTCCTTTCACAAATATTGTAAACATTTCAATAAACAACAAATTGTCGCTAAGTGCTCACAATCGTTTTCAGTATCTTCTGCGCAGCGTGTAACGTCGCTCAGTTTCGCCGATATTGGCCTGCGGTATTATCGATGTGTCCGTAAAGCACAGCGAGCTACCGAGCTCCTGTTCCTCCTCGTCCTCCTCCAAGCCGGCTGGTTTTCGAAGCTCCGAAACCGGATGAGGCTTGATGCGTTTGCGTCCACGAATAAAGCCGCATCGTGAGGAAAGCGGCGTCTCGGACAAAAGCAAAGACATGACCATTAAATGTCAGACTCTGACAGTTCCTTTTCCGCAGCGTTGCCAGAGGAAATATAATATATCTATATATATATATACTAGAAATTGATTTGTTTTGATTGTTTTTTTTTTTTAGACGCAGATTTTTATTTGTCGCACCATCAATAGGGAAGCAAAACTTCTAAAACTATGTTAACAAGTACACAAGTTGAAAATAAATTGGAATACAATGGTCGTTTGTTCCTTCTGCTTAGGGTTGCGCGTATGTGTAGTAAATGGTTGGTTCTGCCTTTGAGGGAGTCCGGTATTGAGCACTATTCGTCACCGCCACCTTCCTCATCCTCATCGAACTCTCCCTCCTCATCGGCAGTGGCCTCCTGATACTGTTGGTATTCGGATACCAAATCGTTCATGTTGCTCTCTGCCTCTGTAAACTCCATTTCGTCCATGCCCTCGCCGGTGTACCAATGCAAGAACGCCTTGCGACGGAACATGGCCGTAAACTGCTCGGACACACGTTTGAACAACTCCTGAATGGCGGTCGAGTTGCCAATGAACGTGGCCGACATCTTCAGGCCTCTGGGCGGGATGTCGCACACGGCTGTCTTGCAGTTGTTCGGAATCCATTCGACGAAGAAGCTGCTGTTCTTGTTCTGAATGTTGAGCATCTGTTCGTCGACCTCCTTCATTGACATCCGGCCGCGGAAGATGGCGGCCACGGTCAGGTAGCGGCCATGTCGTGGATCACAGGCGGCCATCATGTTCTTGGCGTCGAACATCTGCTGGGTCAGTTCGGGCACGGTCAAGGCGCGGTACTGCTGAGATCCGCGCGAGGTTAGCGGTGCAAAGCCCGGCATGAAGAAGTGCAGACGCGGGAAGGGCACCATGTTGACCGCCAATTTGCGCAGATCGGCATTCAGCTGGCCGGGGAAGCGCAGGCAGGTGGTCACTCCGGACATTGTGGCGGACACCAAATGGTTCAGATCGCCATATGTGGGCGTGGTCAGCTTCAGTGTGCGGAAGCAAATATCGTACAGGGCCTCATTATCGATGCAGTACGTCTCGTCCGTGTTCTCCACCAGCTGATGGACGCTCAGTGTAGCATTGTACGGCTCGACCACAGTGTCAGACACCTTGGGCGAGGGCACAACCGAGAAGGTGTTCATGATGCGGTCGGGATACTCTTCTCGTATCTTCGAGATCAGCAAGGTGCCCATGCCAGATCCAGTGCCGCCGCCCAACGAGTGGGTTAGCTGAAAACCCTGTCAAAAGCGAGTGGGTTTTTTCTTTCCGGTTGGGGGTTAATTAACAGCAGGACACCTACCTGTAGACAATCGCAGCCCTCAGATTCTTTGCGAACGACATCCAAGACAGAATCGACCAGCTCGGCACCTTCGGTGTAGTGGCCCTTGGCCCAGTTGTTGCCCGCGCCAGACTGGCCGAACACAAAGTTATCGGGTCTGAAGATCTGGCCAAAGGCACCCGAGCGCACCGAGTCCATGGTGCCCGGCTCCAGGTCGACGAGAATGGCCCGCGGCACATATTTGGCACCGGTGGCCTCATTGTAGTAGACATTGATGCGCTCCAGCTGCAAGTCACTGTCGCCATAGTATGTGCCCGTCGCATCGATGCAGTGCTCATCGGAGATGACCTCCCAGAATTTGCCTCCGATCTGATTGCCGCACTGGCCAGCCTGAATGTGCACGATTTCACGCATGATAAGGACTATAAGGAGCAATGAAATTAAATTTTGCTGGAAATATGTTTCCGAATTATCTGTAGAGCAATCCCTAGTTAGAAGGCAGAAACTTGTTGAAAAACTGATTTTTACGTATAATTTTCTGACTTTTTCACTATACGTGTATCGTAGTCGAGTCGATGTTGGAATGAGACTGCCACAATCTAAAAATGCTAATGTCCTATCCTAGACTACTTCGATCTCACAAATATTTTCAAAAATTTCGAAATATTTGTTCATGCTGAAACGTATAGACACACATACATATATACATATGTACGTATATATTTATTTTTGTATATGTATGTATATATTTTATTTATATTAACGCATAGTTTTTACCAATTACAGTTTAGCTTGGATTTTTGCATTTTACAATCCGCTTAAACGCAATTTTATCGCCGCTAAAAAATGGAATTTTTGATACGCCGATAAAATATATTTAAAGCTAGCTGCATTTAATCTAATCACACAGATTTCTGATGACCACAAAAAAACTTCTTTCGGTTTTTTACGCCCGACTAAAACGTATCTTTATTATATTGGCATACAACTTCGCTTGTTTTTATTTATGTATTTATAAATGTAGATATATATATATATGGTGTGCATGTAGTTATGGTGGTTGGGTTTCTACGTGGGTCATTCGAAAAGTGGCCTAGACTATGTGGTATCACCGGGATTATTTGGCATTAATGATCACCTAATTTCCGCGCACAGTCGCCTGAAGATATCAGACGGAGGCGCGCTTAATACAGAGAGTGCTCTCAATTATGTCCATTGGCTGAAAATCTGGATCGACGAATTGCTCGTGGTTTAAGCATCGTGTCCCGCCCATGCAGGTGCAAGAGCACAGCGATGCCGTCTCATCATTCTCGGTTGTATAGTTATTCTCCAAGAGTTTGCCGTGCATGTTGTACGTGGACTCGTCATCGAATGTGAGCGGCTGATTGCCGGCAGCCAAGTTTTGGGCATCCTGCTCGTCCCGCTTAGCGTCCTCGGCTTGCCTGGAATGCAAGCATAAAGAAACAAATATTACTTAACCCCTGGACATGGAACTTGAGAAAGGACTGACATGGTCATGAATCGCAGCACGAGCAGGTTAATACTAGCGGCTACAACTGCCAGGCCAAAAAGAATGAATACCAAGCTCAGGGCCACATAGCCAGGCTTGTTCGTCAACGCCTGGTCGTTCTGCAGGGCAACATAGTCTCCAAATCCAATGGTTGTCAGCGTGACAAAGCAATAGTAAAAGCTGTCGAAGTAGCTCCAGCCCTCATAGCGGGAGAAAACAGCTGCTCCAGTTGTTATAATTATCGAGGATAGCATGCCAGTGGCCAACATCAGATTCATTTCGGTGGCGTCCGTGCACCGCGCCCCACTGGCTCGCTTGGCCCGCCTTATGATCACGGAGGCGAACTTGTTCAGGCGCTCACCAATGGACTGGAACATCACCAATCCGAGGGGAATGCCAACCTAAAATGCAATTATTATTCATTATTATAAAGTGGTAACTTTCAAAGAATTACAACAGCGACTGCCAATTGGTTAACATTTTGGACCGATACAATACCATCGCATAGAACATCGTAAATAGTTTTCCAGCCACAGTGGTCGGCGTGGAATGTCCGTAACCTTAAAAATATAAATATGCCAGTACATATAATCCTCGGTATAAATACAGAATACTAATAATATGTACATTATAAGTAGAAAGTTTTGAAGATAACTCCCCCTTAACCCAATATCTGTCAATATGGCCATGTTTGCCCCTTTTTCCTGGTTAATATGCAAAATATTTATCATTTTGGTCTAGATTAATGCGCTTATTCTTACTGACTTAATTCGTAGACAGGTTTTTAGATATAAGATATTTAAAATGTATTTCTTGAAATTTTGTATGTTATTTATTATTTTATATTGTCACTCTGACGAAGGAACGAACTGGTGCCACCGAATCGCGAGTTTCACTGCAGAAAAAGGCATAAAGTCTTATGATAAAATGTATACATTTAAAATATAAACGTTGGTTCGAACCAAAACCAGTGTTTATGAATGTGAATAGCCACGTCCATGATGCGAAAACAAAGGGAAAGTATTGGTTCGAGCCAAACAAATAAAATTGTTTGATTTTGTATCCCTGGATTGCACCATTTTGTGAACCGAAAAGGTTCCAGCCCGGATATG
>SCDT01003606.1:0-21907 GCA_004143765.1 Drosophila melanica
ATTAAAGAAATGATATTTCTTTATGTATTAAATATATAATAATAAGATAAAAAAGATATATCAAAGAATTACAACATATTTAATATAAAAAAATATTATTAATAATTTTAAATATGAAAATTTCGCTTTTTACTAAATCAATATTAGAATTTGAGATTTTGTCAACTTTTCCCCAAAGTAGAGTATATTATTGTCGTTCAGTCCGCTTGTTATTTTCCCCCTTTTGTTTTTATAAAAATTTTTTGTTGCCTTTCTCTTTCTGGCAATAAATTGTCAATTTTTGAAATGTTTTTTCCATGGCGAACGAGTGCAATTTTATGGCCGTTTTGGAGCTGATTTAATGCGCTAAGCGCGCGGGATTAGCCAGGCTCGTATATTTGCCATTAATAATATTGTGGATGTGGCGTGGCGTTTATGCAACACGAGCGCGACCGAGCGGCACTCGAGGCAGCCTTTTTTCATAATTAAGTGTCGCCTTGTTGCATTTGCTCAGCCGACAACACTGTAGCATCATTAAGACACGTGGCCGGATCATCTTCTTCTTAACAGCCACTTGAACATCACAAGAATTTGCATGCAATTTGCGCGACAAAAAGCGCTCAAGATGCCAGCGGCAGCTGCAGCAAACGCCAAACGAGGAAACCGCAGAAATTGCTTCTGTTGGCTGGGCGGGGTAAAGGGGAAAGGGGAGGGTGGTTACGCTGATGATGCGCTCTGTTACCCAGTTTTGGCCTGTGGGTTGGCAGTTTTTCCAACGCCGTTGGGCAATGTGTAAGCCCCGATGATGAGCGGAGCTCGTTAAGATGCGCGTTTCGCCAAGGCAACAGCCAGTTGAGGCATTCAAGAGCGGTTGCATACGCTTAGGCGCGAGGCCACACAAGTGGCACCAAAAACCTAGCTACAAACAAACCAAATCCCAAACACACACACACACACACACACAAAGAAAGAAAAGATATGCAGTCCGTGCATAAATGTCAAAAAGTTAAACAGCAACTAAATAAAAGTCAAGTGCAGACTTTTGTGCAGACCACAATTAGAGCGCTGTGGAATGCGAATATAGTTTGTATTTAAAAAAAAAAGAAAAAAAAATGAAAGAACAACCACAACAAGTGTGTTACAAAGGACATGTGTAAGAGTGCAAATCCTTCAAATGAAAAATGTTTCACTTTAGAAATGAAAACTAGAGGAAACGTGTAGCAAATGGTTTTCCGCAGATATCAGCTATATATGAAAATATATTTCAAGCATATGCACATAAATAATCTTGTTTTTTCACTCTTAGTGGAAGATTCTAGTTTCTGAAATTTGTATTTTAATATTTATTTATATTATATTTCTAATAAATTACTTATTTTATTTCACATTAAAATTTAAATGAATTGAAAAATTTCCAAATTAAAATTTATAAACATACAAACAAGGTTCGTAATAAATTTTATTATTGATAAATTAAAAAAGCCTCGAACATTTGTAGTGCATTTATTTTAGTGTTGAATTAACTCCCAATTTGGTCAGACTAGTGTCATATAGTGGTATANTATATATATATTTTATATATCAATTTCTTTTGTATAGTTTCAATTAGAATGGCGAAAATGTTGAGCGAGAAAAGTTGAGTTGAGTAAAATGTGCGTTGTTTTATGTTTACGTTCAGTTCTGCAGTCCAGGAACTAATGTGTGCAAAATACATGAAGGAAAGGTCACGCGTGTCTGCAAAGTGTGTTTAATGTAGGCCGCTTGTTGCTTTTTACATTCCCAGACCGCCCATACCGCCCATGCCGCCCATGCCGCCCATGCCACCCATGCCGCCCATGCCGCCCAAGCCGTTTATCGGATTGGCATCCTCCAGTGGCAGCTCCGTGACAACGGCCTCGGCGGTGGTCAGCAGCGAGGCAACTCCGGCGGCATCGATAATCGCGGTGCGCACCACCTTGGTGGGGTCGATGATGCCGCGCTCGATCATGTTGCCGTATTCGCCTTTGAGCGCATCGTAGCCGTAGTCGCCGTCGAGGATCTCCACCTTGGCCACCACCATGGCGCCATCGACGCCCGCATTCTTGGCAATGGTCAAACAGGGCATGCGCAGGGCGCGCCGTATGATATCAATGCCCATATCCTGATCCTCGTTGGTGCCCTTCAGATCGTTCAGCTTGCTGATGCAGCGCAGCAGGGCGGTTCCTCCGCCGGGCACAATGCCCTCCTCGATGGCGGCGCGCGTCGCGTTCAGCGCATCGTTCACCCGATCCTTTTTCTCGCCGACCTCCACATCGCTGGAGCCGCCAACCCGCAGCAGGGCGACACCCGACGATAGCTTGGCCAGACGCTCCTGCATCTTCTCCTTCTCGTAGTTGGAGGTGCTCTCCTTGATGGCCTCGCGCAAGTTCTTGATCCGCTGCTCGATCATCGGCCGCTGGCCGTTGCCCTTCAGCAGCATGGTGTCCTCCTTGGTGACGACAATTTCGCCGACACGCCCAAAATCGCTTACCTTGATATCCTCGAGGCGGACCAGATTCGCCTCGTCGCCAAAGACGAGGCCACCAGTGGCAATGGCCATATCGGCCAGCGTCTCCTTGCGATTGTCCCCGAACCCGGGCGCCTTGACCGCGCACACCTGGAGCCCGACCTTGAGACGATTCACCACCATGGTGCTGAGCGCCTCGCCCTCGACGTCCTCGGCTATGATGACGAGCGGCTTGCGTTGGGTGTTAGCCAGCTCGAGGGCGGGCACAATGCTGGTGGCCGATTTGATTTTCTTCTCGCAGAAGAGGACCAGTGCATCCTGGAACTCCACCTTGGCGCCCTTGGAGCTGTTGATGAAGTACGGCGAGATGTAGCCGCGATCGAATTTCAGGCCTTCGATCACCTCCAGCTCGTCGTTCATGGTCTTGCCATCCTTGACGGTGATGACGCCGTCGCGTCCCACCTTCTTGATGGCCTCGCTGATCAGATTGCCCACCGACTTGTCCCCGTTCGCCGAAATGGTCGCCACCTGGGCGATCTCCTCGGGCGTGTGCACCGGCCGCGACATCTTCTTCAGGTTCGCCTTCACCGAGTCGATGGCCAGCATGACGCCGCGTCGGATCTCCACAGGATTGGCGCCGCGCGAGATCTTCTCGAAGCCCTCCTTGGCGATCGCACGGGCCAGCACCGTGGCCGTAGTGGTGCCATCGCCGGCCTCCTCGTTTGTATTGTTGGCCACATCCTGGACGAGTTTGGCGCCAATGTTCATGAACTTGTCCTTGAGTGCAATCGACTTGGCGACCGTGACGCCGTCCTTGGTGATCTTTGGTGATCCCCAGCTCTGCTCAATGATCACGTTGCGTCCCTTGGGGCCCATCGTCACCGCGACAGCATCCGCCAGCACGTCCACCCCCTGCAGCATCATCGCCCGCACCTCCGGCCCAAACTTCACGTCCTTCGCATAGCCGCGACAGAGCTCCCGCGCCACCAGCTGGTGCGCAATCCTCGAGCCATGCTGTGCGCTTCTGATTAGACGCAACATTCTGAGCTCTACACAGCAGAAGTTTTTAATGTGCAAATTATTTTATACTGATTCTTTTTTCTTTTTACGTACTTTTGGGGTATTTGTTATCGTTGAAATATTTTGATATTTGTATGTTTTTTCTAGAGTTGTTGACTCAATGAATGTAGAACTTGTTATGAATTTGTGCTCCAAACAAAAATCCCACTGATATCTGCCAAATGGCACAGCCTGCTCTATGACTGATCTATCGGCAAGAGTTGCTGCGATTCCGATTTATTTATATAAATGAAATGAAGTTTTAAATGGAATAAAAACAGCCTACTTTTGCTAAGTTGATTGATTGATAAAAAAAATTCCCAGCCACGCCCCCTTCCGCCCCCGCATATATCATGTGACAGATAAAATCGATTGAGTACATGACCAAAAAATTCAAAAAAATTGTATTTTCGAAAATGAATATTATTTGAATGTAGAATCAATATTTAGGACAAATCATGATCAAAATGCCGTCAAACGTCAAAATCGGTTCACTTTTGACAAAGTTATGGGGGTTTGATATATGGGAGCTATGGAATCTGACAACTTTACATGTCAAAATTTTTGTCGANAGAATCACCTCAAATGTTGTTTTTTATGCTAATTATGACAAATAAAATCGATTAAAACTATAAATTCGCAATTCTAAATTTTGAAAAAAAATTTTTTTTCCAAAATTCACAAGGGGGGACCCTTGTGAATTTGACCTTTTTTGACCAAAAAATTCAAAAAAATTTTATTTTCGAAAATGAATATATTTTGAATGTGGAATCAATATATAGGACAAATCATTATCAAAATGCCATCAAACGTGAAAATCGGTTCACTTTTGACAAAGTTATGGGAGTTTGAAGTATGGAGGCTATGGAATCTGACAACTTTACATGTCAAAATTTTTGTCGATTTTGGGATAATTTTTGACCAAAAATTTGACCCCCTCAAAATCACTTTTAATGTTGTTTTTTATGCTAATTATGACAAATAAAATCGATTAAAACTATAAATTCGCAATTCAAAATTTTGAAAAAAATTTTTTTTCCAAAATTCACAAGGGGGGACCCTTGTGAATTTGACCTTTTTTGACCAAAAAATTCAAAAAAATTTTATTTCGAAAATGAATATATTTTGAATGTGGAATCAATATATAGGACAAATCATGATCAAAATGCCTTTAAACGTGAAAATCGGTTCAGTTTTGACAAAGTTATGGTAGTTTGTAGTATGGGAACTATGGAATCTTTTATCTAAGAACGTCGCCCGACTGCTATGTTCTTGTTTTTGTTAATAAGACTATAAAAAATCCTTGTTAAGAAACATTTCAGGTGCGTTAACCCTTATCCCAAGAATAATTTTGCTTCTTAAGTATTTAAAGATCTTTTATCTATTAAAAATTCATACCATTTATCGTAGCTATTTTGTTTTACCATCAAGCAAATTTGTTGGAAATAGTTGTCGTGTAATTCGTGTAGAATTAAAGTGTTATCCACGCGATTATTAAATTTGCAATCTGATAATTAAAAGCAAATGCATGAATTCATTGCTGGTGCCTTATGGCAACACATTTTGCTCAACAGCTGCCTGACACTTTGCAGGTAATTAAAAGACAAATATTGGCAAAGGGGTTTTCTGGCAGATTGAAGGGGCAGACGGGGCACATTGGACGGACACGAGAGCGCGGGGGCGAGGAGCGGAACCGGGGGGCTTGACTGTTAACACCCACGCTGAGCCCATTTAGCAATTTAAATTTTCATGAACAAGCGCCGCCATTTGTCGCTGTCGTCTTCGTTGTCGTTGTCGCTGTCGTTGTCGTTGCTGTTGTAGCTGTAGCTGTCCTTGCCGCTGCTTTTGCCATTGCTCCTGTTCCCGCCCCTGGCAGCGCACATCCTTAACAGTTTTCAATTTGCCTGGCCGCTTGTAAGCGCAGCTGACAACGTCTAAAGAACGAGAATATTTAAGGCAGCCAGATATCAAGTAATACCAAAGGGCCGGAGGCTACGCGATTCGCTTTTCATTGTATTTTAGCCGCTTGTCGGCGAACATTTTTACGACCATTTAAATGGTTTTCGCTTTTCGGTTACAAATTTGTCACACAGCAAACCTATCGAAATCGCCAGATCTGCAGGTGCACCAGAAGTGGCTTAGATCTGGCTAAGACAGCTATTCGCGGAGTGCAAGCAGTAGTTGCCAGCTTATACGAGTGCATTACGGATTGAATCACGGCACGTAAAAGTATCAGAAGCGATTAGCTTTTCGCATCACGCTTGTAACGTGAAGTGAAGTTATATTTGTAAAAAGTATTATCAGAGATAAAAATACTCTGGACAAACATGAAAAAGGAGGAGAGAATCATATCTTAACAATGCATTAGAGCATCACAGAGCTAAAGAAATATTCAAATGAGCAACATCAATGAAATTCTTGAATATTCTTAAATTAATCAATTAATATAATCGGTCTTAGTAAATTTCATAATTGACCATAAAACAAAAAATAATCGGTCTTAATAAAATTCATAATTGATCATTTGTGTTTCATTAGAAAATATTCAAAAAAAAGTTTTAAAAAAGTTTTTTTATATTCATAAATTTCTTTGAGTGCAATACTTGTGCATTAGGGATTTAAAAAAAAGACTTTCTTGGTTAAAGAATTTTAATTTACGAATTTCATCTTTGTTTGACAAATACGCCAGTTCATACTTAGATGGTTCTTTCTAAAAGATGATTTTGATGTATTAAGCATAATTTATATATTAATAATAAATAATAAAAAAAATATTGTAGAACAATTTCTCTTGTTGCCTCTCATCCGTATTTATTTCTTACTCGCCACCAACATAAACTACCCTTTTTTTTTAGTAGTATTTAGCTTTTTAGTATTTAAAATGCGGATAAAATCGAGCTTAAATACACTGTTTTATTTTCTTTCTCTTTAATTTAGCCATCTTTATTTGACCAAATTACTGATTTATTGTTATGTAAATTTTTTCAAAGTATTCATTTTGTAAACTCAAAAGCCACAAATTAATTATTGTCTGATAAATGTTCTTTTGGATTGAAATTAATATATATAAAATGACCCTGAAATGTCTTTAATTATGAATTGGCGATTTGTTGCCACTAACCCAAGCTGCCAACTTCGGCCCGTCCCTATCAATTTCATGCCTCCGCCCACAGAGTTGGTCCAGCTGATGCATCTTATTCAATTACAAGGGCTCAAATTAGCAGGCATTAACATAAGCAGCGGTCGCTCCTCCTGGCCATGGCCATGAGACGTGCAGGAGCCACCAATGGGTGGGTAGGGTAGCCACGCATCATTAGGAAAATGGCGTCGAAATTATAGAAATTACCAGTCGCATAGGCGGCGGGCGGTAAATGAGGCGCATTTATTTGAATGTAATCCATTATGAAATCGCATAATGAAGAGATTAGCACGCATACGAGCCGCAATTAATAAATGACCCGTCCGGCAGAAAAGGGCAGGCCAACTTTCTTGGGTGGCTGTTTGCGTGTCCAACAAGAGAAGTCTAATAAATTAGGACAACTGGCAACGGACAACGGACAACGGACAGCGGGCAACGGCAATCATTAGTTTTGGATGCCACGCATATGACGCACATAAATAAATCAGTTCTTAAAGTTGAAAGCCGCAGGACGCTGCCAGGTGGCACACAAAACAATGAACGTTGTTAAATGGGTCTTAAATTGTGAATCGAAGAGCCCCAAAAATTTCTATGGCCGCTTATTAACCCATTGATGGCCAGCTTTTAATAGCTCTATTCAAAGTTTCAACGAACACTTTGCACTTCATTAAACTTCTTGACTTTAACGGAGCAACCGCACAGCTGGGCGGCTGGGCAGCCAACAGCCAAGATATCTTCGTGGTCAACGTCTCTGGCCTCGTGCTCATCGATAATTAACCACAGAAAGTTGGCAAACAAAGCCATCAAATTTTTGGGGGAAGGCGGGCAGAGGGGCCCCTTAGTTGAGGATTTAATGGCTGGTCACAAAATTTAATTAAAAATGCGTCGCTGCTTTTGTTTAAAGCGAAATTGAAAGTGAAAGTGAAAGTGATTGCCTTTTAAAATTCTGGAGTAACTCTAAGCGGCTTTGTGCTAAAATCTTAAAGAAAGGAAGTTTCGATTCGGGTGGGTTTTCAAGAAAGGCACAGGAAACACATAGATTAGTCAATGTAACCAACATGAGCGAACATTTTGGCACGCGAGTATAGACCCCCAAGCGCCCCCTCAAAAAAAATCTTAAAATTTTTTTTCTCAAAAATGCATTGATTTTCAATTTAGAGTTGATCTAAATGAAAAATCGTGATCAAAATGCCATCAATCAACAAAATCGGTTCAGTTTTGACAAACTTATGAGTGTTTGAAATATGATACCTATGGTCTGAGAGCTGTAATCGATTAAAAATGCAAACTGTAATCGATTAAAAATGCAAACTCGCAATTTTAAAATTTAAAAAATTTTTTTTTTCGAAAATTAACAAGGGGGGAGTACATGCTTTTTATCCAAAAAAAAAAAAAAATTTTTTTTTCAAAAGTGCATCGATTTTTAATGTAAAATCAATGTTAATGAAAAATTATGACCAAAATGCCATCAATCATGAAAATCGGTTAACTTTTGACAAATTTACGGTTATTTGAAATATGATACCTATGGGTCCGATAGCTTTACATGTCAAAATTTTTTTCAATTTTGACATGGTTTTTGACAAAAAATTTTACCCCTAAGAATCAGGTTAAATATTGTTTTTTATACTATTTGTGGCCAACAAAATCGATTAAAAATACAAATTCGCAATTTTATATGTTTTTCAAAAAAATCAAAAAAAAATGTTTTCAACGTTCTTACTTATTTGCAATAGATTATTTATGGTATAGTATATTAAAAAATGTGCAGCAAATTTAATTTTTGAAACATTTTTTGCGTGCCAATGCGAAGACTTTTAATTCTGATCAAAAATATATTTGCCTTAAATATATTTGCCATTTTCAATGGATTCAGGATATAAATATAATTAAAATTGGTAATTTAATCTTATATAAAAAACGGTTTGCTGTGATATATCTTACAAAGCACTTGACTTAGCACATGCTTGGATGGGATTTGCAACACTTTTTTGATATAAATATATATATAGATATATATGAGCCGCTGGCCGACATGCAAACAATATTTGGTCATGCAACTGTTTTGGCTGTGCAATTTTCCAGCTCCGACCACTGCGCGGCTGTTTGCTGCGGTTGGGCAGGACACACAGGCCAAAACAAACGAGCCATTTAGAAGCCAACAGTGGCACCTTTTTAGCCATCGTTCGTCGCGTTCCGACCAACTCCCGCCGCAATGCTTTTTTGCAGCTGGCTGCACATTTTGATTAGCCGTCGGCTTCGCTGAGCTGGTTGTGGTTTGGTTTTTAACATTTGCCGCCACGCTTTACACACACTCGGACACACACACACACACACACACAGACACACGCACACTGAGGCACCTTTGCTGTCTGGCCGACTCATATGAGCCGGAAGCGAATTATAAAGGGCATTTCCGGTATTTAGGTTGCGTTGTTTGGTTACTCGTTTAGCTGGCTCATTTTGTATTTATAGTTCACTGAATTTTTGCTCTTTAAAAAGGGCTTAAAGACATTCCCCATACGACACGCAACTTGGCTGTGCATAAAAAATGAGTCGAATCGAATCAAGTTGATCTCTTTCCAGTCGAACTTAACGCAAAACTTTATCCAATCCAAATAAAGCTGTCGCCAACCGATTGAGTGTGCGTGTGTGTGTGTGTGTGTGTGTATAAAAAACAAGTTAAAACTTTAAGATGCAGTGCATCCAAAGCAATCATAAGCACACACACACACACACATAGACACACGCCTGGCAAACTTTGTTGGCCTTTTCGATAAAGTTTTTAGTAACCCACGCGACGAGTGTCCAAAAAGTGTTTTACGCTAAGCGCAAACTTTACAGCAAACGCCTTTTGACGGTCATTTTAATAAATTGAAAAGTGGAAAATGTGGGAAAAATGGCATATCGATAGGGACGCGCCAAGCAACAAAAACTTTTCCTCCCTTTCTCTTTTTTTTTTTCTGTGTTGTGTTGCGTTGTTTGTGCAGGCTCATAAAATCTGTTTACCGGCTTATAAATAAGCGATGCCTTCCCCTTCCATTTCTGCTGTTGGTGTTAACGATTTGTTTTGCTTATAAACAAAAACTGGCCGAGAAGAAAAACTTTCGCTTCCTGTTGCGAAACTTTCTATAATACCATATCTTATGCATGTCAAGGGCTAAACTAAACAAATCGGCTCTGACAGAATGCCTGCTGAATGCCTTCACGACAAAACTTTTTACATTTTTATTGAGTTTGCTTTGTAATTTAAATTGTTTGCCCTCTCGGCTTGTTGACATGACAGAGGGCGGGGCACTGCAGCGCCAGAAAAGCCCTTGCTAACAATGTCTTTATAGGACCGATGGCATTTAATCTCTTCAGCTGACTTTCAATCAAACGCATCAATGTTCATTGTGGCGTCTAACAAATTGTCCGCCTGGCTGCCCGCCACACAGCCAAAGCATAATCGATGCTGATATAACAGAGAAAAGGGCAACCAACAGACGTGTATGATCAACGTGAGTGTGTGTGTGTGTGTGTGTGGTTGTTTTCTGTGAAAACCAATATAAACGTACAAACACTGATATGTGTACATTAAATCACAGCAACTTGTCATTGCTGTGCTCACAGCAACATTTCTCTTTTCAATTTCGAACAATGACAACATCAGCGCTGCCATGGGGCGTATACGTACTATGCGGCTAATTCTGCGAACTCACAAGCTGCACAGCTCAATTCAACTGAATTGAATCATATGGTGATTTCTCTTTTTTTTAAGTAGTCGAATGCTCTTAAAAAGTTTTCTTTTAAACAATTTATGAAGAAAAATTGCGTTGGTTTTTTTGAAAAGATCAAATAATTATTATTACTTTCGTATATTGGATTTATCATTTTATTAAGAAAGTGTACTTGTTAACAGTGTGATAACAGTTAACAGTGCTGTTAACAGTGTAATAATAACTAAAAACTGTAGCCTGGCATTATTTGAGCCCATTAAAGTTTAGGACAAATCATGATCAGAAATGCTGTCAAACAATATTATCATGTAAGGAAACATAATTCATTTAACAAAAATTTTGACGAATTTTTTCATTAATAATGCATTTATGGAGAAATGACTTGATAAAAATGCCATCAATCATGTCAAAACTCAGTAATGGGTATTTAAAATATGAAAGCAACGAATCCGAAAGCTTTAAATGTGAACATTTTAATGAATGTTTATTTTTTGAACAATGCAAAAGCTTTTTAAGCTGCTTTTCAATAATTATAAAAAAAATGTATAAATTAAATAGAACATTTGCTAAATTTTTTAAAATATACTTTTTCAATATCGAAATGTAATTTAATATAATTTACATATAAAAAATCGTCACTTACCCCACACATACATATATGTTTATTAGGTTTTACCATCAATAAGCCAGTTAACAGACAAGTTGAAGTTGGCTCATAAAACACTTTTAATGCAGTAATAACAATTTTGTGTGCAGTGTTGCCACAAAGGCAAATCCTTGGCAAAGCGAGGCGGGACCAAGAACGAGTGCAATTGTTGCAATTATGCCAAGCAACTGCTCGACGAGTCCTTTTGAAAGCCACTGCATATGTCGCACTCAGAGTCAGACACGCAGACAGACAGACATGCAGTTCTTGCAATTATGCCAGCGCACAAGGACATCTATCCTGACTAGACCCAAAGCCAAGCCGTGTCGAGCCGAGCCGAGCCGGGTTAATGTTGTCGTTGTCTGCCAGTCGTTTCTTTTGTTTCAGTCCCGGCGCTCTGCACATTTCTTGTTTATTGTGCCCGAGCATAACTTGTACATTTGCGTATTATAATTTGCATAAATTTCCCAGTGCCGCAGTTGGAGTCGGAGCTGTGGTGCCCAGGCTGCAAGGAGTCAGAAAAGGAGGCGGTCGCAGGCTGAATGAGTGTGGCAAGGTTAAGAGCTGGCATACAAAACAATTTAATAACGAGCAGATACAAGTGACAAAATGAATTATGCTGTTATTCGAGCCATGAACACAAACAAACAAACAAACACAGCATGCGAGTGCGAACAAAAACCAAAGGCACACAATGGGGGGGAAAGGGTGGCATTTAGGACAAGTATGCAAAAGGAAACGTTTCATGCACTTGTGAGTCGCAACAACAACAGTTAGGAAGGGGTTGATCGGGAATTTGAATATTGTTATCCGTAATAAAAAACAGATTGACTTAGTATGTAATTAAAAGCGTGCATGTCACAAAAAAAGTTAGTAAAAACGAATCATAATTCCTTATATACCGATTTATTAGAATGCATGGCCAAAATAACAATAATATTCACAACATTTATTTCAGTTTACCTTTACTATTTCGATGTTGAATTGAATAAAAAGAGGGCACAATTTGAACGTTCGTTTATAAACCGCAACCGCTTTTATTGTTTTATGTCAGCTTCACTTTCGCTTTTCATATATATTTGCCATCTCTGTGCAATATTTTATAGTGTGTTCAATCTTATTTCAGAATCTTTTGCAAAAAGTTTTAGGTTAAACAAAGTTTTGTTGAGCAGTAAGAGAACCTGCGAAAAAAAGATAAAAAAGAGTGAATGAGTGAGTGTAAATTAAAAATAAAAATGTAATTATGGTTCCAAGCCTTTTATGAACAGTAGAATTTTGTTATAAAATGTTAAGCAGCCTAAAATTAAATAAATAATTAATTTTATTTTACATTAGTTATATATAAAACTGAAAATAATACAATTAAAATCATTGCCGTCGGGCGATACCGCTGCGTTATACTCGTTCACGTTCTTAAACAAAAGATTCCATATCTCCCATATATCAAACCCCCATAACTTTGTCAAAAGTGAACCGATTTTCACGTTTGAAGGCATTTTTATCATGATTTGTCCTATATATTGATTCTACATTCAAAATATATTCATTTTCGAGAATAAAATTTTCTTGAATTTTTTGTTCAAAAAANAGCTCCCATATATCAAACCCCCATAACTTTGTCAAAAGTGAACCGATTTTTACGTTTGATGGCATTTTGATCATGATTTGTTCTATATATTGATTCTACATTCGAAATATATTCATTTTCGAAAATAAAATTTTTTTGAATTTTTTTATCAAAAAAGCATGTACTCCCCTCTTGTGAATTTTAGGAAATTTTTTTTTTTTCAAAATTTAGAATTTCGAATTTATAGTCTTAATCGATTTTATTTGTTATAATTATCATAAAAAACAACATTAAAAGTGATTTTGAGAGGGTCAAATTTTTGGTCAAAAATCATCCCAAAATCGACAAAAATTTTGACATGTAAAGTAGTCAGATTCCATAGCTCCCATATATCAAACCCCCATAACTTTGTCAAAAGTGAACCGATTTTCATGTTTGGTGGCATTTTGATCATGATTTGTCCTATATATTGATTCTACATTCAAAATATATTCATTTTCGAGAATAAAATTTTTTTGAATTTTTTTGTCAAAAAAGNATGTTAGTGAGAGAGAGAGAAAGACTCGCTCTGATTCTGCATTCAAAATATATTCATTTTCAAAAATAAAAATTTTTTGAATTTTTTGGTCAAAAAAGCATAAAAAAAGAGAAACTAATTTATGTTATTGCTATCATCATATTGCTGTGAGTTGCACATTTAAAAAAGCTTCAATTTATCAAACTCTTATTCTCTATTTTTACCCTTTTTAAATGCTACTTAGTTGTGCTTAGCTCAAGCACAAGTAACTAATAAATATATGTATTTATTACCCGTTCTTTTATTGAAGAAGAAATATTTCATAAACATGGCATTCATAAAAACATAAAATTATTATGCAGTCGACACTGTGAAGGCAACAAGTCCATCAGCTCTATCTATTTGGGCCCAAAGTCAGCTTTTTTATGCATTTTGGGGAGGGGCAATAATCCATTGGTATTGGCTGTTGGCCAAACAGTTTGCACTCGGAAGCCATTTCGGCGATTATGAATAAATTTGTCTGTCTGCTCTGCGAAGCAATATGAAAATGCATAAATTGAAACTGAAACTTGAACTTTGTGCAGCTAATTGAAGGCAGGCAATTCTGAAAAAGAACTGCGCCAGCTCTTTGATAGATCGCCGGGTCAAAAATGCGAATGCGTTAAGTAAAGCGATGCCAACGACTCTCTGTTTTTTGCATGAAATTCAATTTGACTGTTGGCTGCCATTAAATGAATAAAAGAAGATATTAAAATGCTGAAAAAATACAACTCTGTGGGCGTTGATGCAATTGTATTAAATTTTGCAATGGGGCAATTTTTTGGCGCAACAATTTTGGATGCAATTTAAAGGCAGCGCCCAGCAATTAACATTGATGGCCGGCAAAGGGATATTGTGGAGGGAGGAAGATTACAGTAAATAAAATGCAGCAGCAGCTGCAATTGGCGAAACTTCAATCCAAGTGGCAAATTGGCAGCTGCAGTCGAATGAAACTTAAAGATAGCCAAGAGCAAAACTGCTGCATTATGCTTAAAATTATAATAAAGTGTAAAGTTGTTAAAAACTCAATAAGTAGAGCATTCAGATTGGTGTCAAAAAAAAAATAAATAAATAAAAAAAAAAAAATAATTAAATTAAAAAGAAATCCAAACAATTAAGTTGCATTTAATATATTTAATAATAATAATAACAATAATAATCCAATTGATAACCGAATTCTTATTTAAAGCAATTTTTTATATTGAAATAAGACGTATTTAATTTATAAGAGCTATTTTGTTTGATTAAATTAAGGGATTATATTATATTTGATTATACTTGTGGAAAAAATTGAAGATTTTTTAAATTTCTTGAATTTGTGTAAAAGAAATTTTGATATATTTTCATATATTGATTGATCATTGCTTGACCAAATATAAGAAGATATTCCAAATTTGATATTTGACATATTTTTTTGCTGTTTTAGTATAATATTTTATATAATATCTATTTGGTTCTATGGTAAGGCTAACTAGTTAACTCAACACATAAAGATTGCCCCTGCACATTGCCCGAAGGTATATATTTTTAATATTTACTTTAATGGAATTGCATCTGTGCAATACAGAATCGAGAGTTCAGCATTGCAAACGCAAATGCAGCGCTTTCAATCGCTTTCGAATCTGCACAACTCAGCAAGCACGATGTGTGTGCAAGAACTACAAATAAAAATAATAAAAAAAAAAGAAAAATAGCAACAAAAAATGTGGAAGCCTTTACCTTTACCTTTCGATAGGTTCTGGGGCACAGGATTTATGCTCAATAAGTAACTCAAATCACGTTCGGCAAATGCTTACAAAATGTTACAACAAATTTTGCACGATGCAAATCTTTTATTGACAGCACGTTTTGCTTGTAGACAGGCGTTTTGCACATGTTTTCCGAATGTGTGTATGTGTGTGCCATAATAATAAAGGCATTTCTTAAATATGTAAAAAAAAAATGAAAAAAATTATATCAAATTAAAAAGAAATCAAAGAGTATTGCAATTTAATTGATTTCAGTTGAAATTCATTTCCAAATATTTGGAGCAATTGTTGATTTTGGTTTCATAAAATATATATTTGTTGGCCTCAAAATTTTGTAACAAATCACACACACACACACACACACACAGCTGTGTTTAATTGAAAATTATATAAAAACACATAAATATATATGTATGTGTGTATACATGTGTGTGTGTGTTTGCGTTTTGCGGCGCTTTTGATTGAATTCACCTGAAATGTTTCTTTTTGGCCATAACGCGGCAATAGAAAACGCATGAATAACATGGCCAATTTATTGATGGATTGATTGCTCAATGGAGGGCACGTGTCGACACGAGTTTCGCTGTTTATTTTTTTTTTTTTTGGGTGTTTTTATTTTTACGTGAAACTCGTAATAAACGAAGTAAAATCCATGTAATTGCAATTAATTTTCATTTAACGTGCCAAATTGCACCGAAGGATCTGCGTGGGCAACTTTATGGCGTCGACAAATCTGCCTTCCCTAATCAAAAAATAAATAAATAAATCAAAAGAAACAACAAAACATTAACTTAACGACCGTTGCCAGACGAGCCCTTCAAGCCGGACGAAACACCTCGAGACTGGGCTTAAAAGTCGAGTAACGAGGCGATTTACTACGCTGAAAAACATCTTAGGAATTATTAAACTGATATAAAATATAAATAAGGCTTTTAAATAGCTCAAATTTCGCAAATCTAAAACGGGTTTAAGTTGAATAAAATAAAACCAAAAACAACCATAAAACGATTTTTGTATTCAATTATTAAAAAATAAATATCGCAATAAAGATTTTTCGTTAATAATTTATAATTTGTTGATAAACATGGTTGGGCTTTATTTAATGCTATGCGAAACCTGTAAAATGATTTTTGTACATATGTATGCGTTGCAGTAAAATGTCATCCTCAATAGTTATTATAAAATCTATTATAGATTGATTTTAGTTACTTGAATTGAAAGTCCGTTAATATATAATATGATATAATATTTCGTTATAAATATTACAGAAAACAGCTTTAAAAATATTGTAAAAAAAACAAAACGTTGTTATCGATTTTTATCGATATTATTAAAAAGATCAAGTTATCGAGAAAAAAAGATAATCTTGTTCTGCTTATTATATGTGCGAACTGAATGAGACCAAGATCAAGATCTTTCTAGCTTTTGTAGCTCTCGAGATCGCTGCGTTCATACAGACGGACAGACGGACAGACAGACGGACATGTCTAAATCAACACAGCTTGTCGTCGTGATCAAGAATACATATACTTTAAGAGTTTGGCGTTGCCTCCTTCTGCCTGTTACATACATTTTATCAGAGCCATTATACCCTTATTATTTAATAGAAATAATCTATTTTTTTTAATACAAATAATATAGAGAAATTAATATAAATAATTCTTAATAGTCCAATAAAGATAATAAATATGAGCAAACAATACAAAATAAAAATATGAACAATAAACTCAGTAAGCATAGCTTAATTACTGCTCGTCGATATTTACACATCTGCTTATCTCATATCTCATATTTAAGTTTTCCGCAAATCGCTTTCAATGCGAAACTAACTCTGTAAACGCGACACGGAATTTGTTGGCATAAATATGAGATTATTGCGCTTCGCGGATTAATGCACTAAATGCCACTCAACGTGCAAAAATATAAAACATAAACAATAAACAAAATATGTGCATTTGGTATTACGGTAAATGTATCGATGCAAATATTTATTTATATGTAGACACAAAATTCCATTAAGCAAACATTTGCCTGAAAATATGTGTTTTTTTTTGCATCAGCTAAAACTAACAGAAATTGACAAAAATGTGAAATGCGAGCGCATAAAAATATGCCATGCAATGCACTTAATGCATACAATTTTGAGGCACTGTTGCGGCAAATTTAATTTGTTATGCGCTGCACATATCGAAATTGTATACACATTTGTGGCCGCGGAATCAAATCAGCGAATCAAAGGCACTCGACATGTTGCTAATTATTTTGTTTTGGTTATGGTTCAGTTAATTGATTTACAATTTGATTAGCCAAATGTAGTTTTAACAAATGTTACTGCAAAGTGGTTTTGCAATACATTTTCCAAAATATTCCAGTTTCATTAAATCTAAACATGATTTAGATCTTTACTGATCGATATTCGACTTGCCACATGTTGCAAAAGCACTTTACGCAATCTCACAGATTTGGTCGCTGCAACGAGGTGTTGGCCTAAAGCGCAGCTATGTAAGTTAGCCATGGCCAATGCCTTTGCTGTTATAATTAGTTAGAATGCATTTTCACGCAGTGCGTTCTGCAGCCAAACTTGTGGCACGCTTTTACGCTAGCCACCTTCCCCAGATTCTTAATCAAAATTGCACTCATTCCATTGGCTTTCGCACTTTGTAAGCCGGGCTAATGGAAACGGCTGACAAGCCAACTGGTTAATGAGGATTCGGAAAAGCCAAACAGCAGCTCAAAGTGATTGCCAAACATGATTGCGTTTCAGTTATCGAACAGCCGTCAGACACTTGCCGTTATATATCATCAATGAGGTTGAGGTTTCACCAGGAAAGGTAAAGTATATTTAAGCAGCAAATAGCGGTACTTAAATACAGGTGTGCAGGTGTGGTGTAGGCAGGAAGTTCATTTGTGCATATTTATTGAATTTAATTGAAGTATTTAAGAAGGAGGCAAAGAATTTGCGAAATAATTTAACTTATTTTTCAACTCAATCTTTTACATTATTTATTAAGCTATGATTAAGAAAGTAGCTATAAATATTTTATTATTATTATAATTATTATTATATATTGGTATTATTTTGAAAAACTAATAATGTGAAAAAATGAGCTTTAAATTAACTGAGCATTTCGATTTTGTGTGCCAATAAAAACAATTTCTTGTATTGGATATATAAAAACTAAACGAAAAAGATAATAGGAACAAAGAACACATGTGTAGATACAAGTAAATGTATGTAAAAATAAAAAAAAAGATAACTAATGAGTGTAGTTTTAACTACTTCTGATATTGTTTTTTTAGTGCAATTAAATTACTTATATTAAATTTATCAAATTTATTTTATTAGAACACATTCAATTTAATAAAAGAGATCCATTAAAATTTTTGGATTTAGTTGAATTTGAGTTTTAATAATTGCCACTTTCTTGTAAATTTCAAAAAAAAACTTAAATTTTATTTTGCCCAAGCTTCTCTTAGCTCGCAAATTGAGCAAGTTGACCTAATTAATAAACGTGTCCTCAAAATGTTGCTAGATTATTCATTTTAAATGAGAATTTAGTTACCTCAACAAATGAGCTGCCAAATTCTCGACAAGTTCGCCTTTCAATTACACTTATCGATTGTCAAATGTTGCAAATTATAGTGTTTAATTAACGGAAACAGAAATGTGTTAAATATCTATTTGCAAAACGATGCAGTCTCAAATAAATAGTCAAAAAAAGATTTATAGATTTGTTTTAATTAAATGAACAAAGAAATATATTTTATCTTCATATAAATAATATTGATACACACATGAAAAGTAACTTTAACAAAATATGTTCTTTTTGCCGTTTTCAGTTTTCGTTGCCTTTCTTTCAAGTTTCCCTGACGTGTCAACTGAGCAGGGCTTTGAAGCACGCAGCACAATTTCATCTTCTCTTTCCCTTCTCTCTCTCTCTCTTTCTCTATAATTCTCGCTCTCTATTTTTTTATTTCAGCTGCCTTTCGCGCCACCCGCTGGGCATTTTGGTTGCCTTATTAAGTTGGCGCCTTGACGACAACTGAAACCTGCTCTTCGCAGACAAACTTTGTGCATGCCAATGATATTATACTATATCTGCCTTACTTCTTCTTTTTATTTTTTTTTTGTTCGTTTTTCATCTTTCTTCCGCTTCGCTGTTTCGCGTCGTCATCATTGCAACTTCATTGTCAAAGTTGTGCAGGCCGCGAGTGTCGCGCTGGGCGCGGCGAATCCCACGAAAATTGCAGCCTTGTGCGTTGGGCAAATAGCAAAAGAAATGGAACGAAACGGAACGGCACGAAACGCCAAAAGGACAAACTGACGAAAGGACGTCTCGTCTGTGGTATTTCAGTTAAGCGCTAATTATATGTAAATAGATCTAGCAGAGTCGACGCTCAAGGTGCAATATAATTGGGCCCCCATGTTGACAACGCGATAACTGTCCAAAGTAAGTGCAATAGCAAAGAAATATCATTTCGCCATGAAACAAAACTAATTCAGTTGTAAAGGAAATGTTCTAATGAGGTGCAGAAACCACACAGTAAAGTGGCGAGTTATTATTGTCAATATAATTTCAATAATATCTATGTAATAATAATTATTACGATTATAATCTTTTATTGCGTATTATATTCAATGCAAAGACTGCAATAGTTATTTTAAATTAGCTATATAGAAATTTATTGAAATTTAATAAATTTTTTGTGTGCGTGATTTTGTGTATGTTTTTTTGTTTGAATTTAAGGAAATTTTATTGTGTGCCTTGATTTTCATTGGCTTAAACAATAAAAATATTCTACCCAAAGGCGAACTTTTAATTTTATATTACTCAAATTTTGTTTTTCACTTGAATTTTGTGTGTTTGCAATACTATTCGAATATAAATATATGCGTACCAGAGCCTGAAATTCTTTAATATATATATTTTCATTTATTTTTGCTTATTTTACAACTCCTAATATTAAATATTTTACAACAAATAATTTGCTAACCGGTTTACCTAATGAATTGATTTAAAAATTCAGTAAAGGATGTAATAGGTAAAATTTGATCATTGGTTGGTATTTGACAACATCTGTGACTATATATCACCAGCACATCTGAACAGTTTACGTTATACTTCGCGATTAATCTTTCACATATATATTTACGAACTGCATAATTGAAAAAATTATGTGAAGTGTTTAAATGATATCCGGCTAATAGAAATTTATATATAAATTAATTAAATTTTTGCAGCTGTTGTCCAATTAAGTTGTAGTCAGTATTTATTCTGTTTTTTTTCTTCTTTTTTGTGATAGATAAACAGATAAAAGTACTTTGTTATTAGCGCTGTCGTAGAGTAATTTATATAATTTAATTTTAAATAATATTCTCATCCTTTTGGATTTACTTTCTATTTTCTTAGTTCCACAGATTAAATTACGCGCAGCTGCTATAAAATACCAGCAAAAGTAAAATAAATACCATAAAGTAAGGGTTTTCATATTGATGAATTCTCTGGCAGTATTAAAGGAATAACATAAATCAATCAACTTATAATACTACTCGCATTGAAAATATGTAAAAAGGAGATGCCTCATTTCCGACCTCATGAATAATATTTATTCTTGATCAGTATTCATAGCCGAGTCGATACAGCTTTGTCCGTTTGTCCGTCCATTCGTACATTCGTCTGTATAAACTCAAGTTTCATTACGATCGGATAATCAACTGAAGGTAATTGGGAAAACATATGGTAAGATAAATCCAATTTTATAATCATTCACAGTAAGTGAGAGTCATTTTTATAAGTGTGTGCACGCATTAAAACATACAATTTTATTTATTTGTTTTCTACACACAAAGTTGATTTTTCATTCAATTTCTACTTTAATATTTGCAATTAAATATTTTTTGCTGCAAGTAGAACTTTTTACAACAATATATATTACAAAACCTTAACAATGAAATATAAAATATAGTTTTAGCTTTGACAGCCGATAATATGTCTTTGTAAAGATAAATGATTGTATATATTACACAATTCAAATGCCCTTTTTATACACTATAAAAAATAGGTCTCTGTTAATTATTCAATATAACAGGGAATTATGTGTCGCCACCTGTTTGCAGTTAGTTGAAAATTTATTAGCCAAGCTTATCATTTTTAATCAAATGCCGCTGCAATTAGCCAAAGCCCATTTACGGAAAAATTCCTGTGCATTTAAGTCATTAGCAGCCGGAAAATTTCATTACACTTTGTCGTGCGTGTTCTCGAGAACAGCATTCAAAATTTGCAAAAAAAAACCCAAAAAGAGAAATAGAAGAAGCGCACAAAATGACAAAATGAAAGCAGAAGGTTGTTGGGTGAGCAACATGAAGGGTGCTAAAGGGAACGGCAAAGGATGGAGAGAAGAGTGAATGGTTGAGGGGGTTAGCTGCCACATGAGCGACAGCAACCAACACGTACAAAACGCATAAACATTCTTGCTTAAGTGAGTTTGTACATAAATTTTCCAAGTTGAGCTGCAGTATGCGTTAAGGCGGGGGGCGGGCTGCCAACTTGGTACAAAAATACTCAAAATGTATTCGAGTGTTTGGTTGGCTCAGTTTCAGTTTTTCGGTTTTTCGGGTTTTTGGCTTCGGTTTCGCTTTTCGTTTGCAGCTTTTATTTATGCAGCCGCAGGCGTTGAAAGGCAAAGTGGACAAACAGGAAGCAAAATGTTGCCTTACGGTTATTTTTAGTTAAAACAACATTGAAGAATCACAAAAGTCGTTGTGTACATTATACATTAATCAATTTTAAACAATTAACAGAAATTTTCGAACTTCCCAAAAGTTCAAATTCCTTTTATTCTTATTTTATTTTCAAATCTTAATTTTTCCCTGTTAAAACGCTTGATTATAGCAATTAAATTAGAAAATATTTGGAATTCGGTTATGTTGAAATAAAAAATAAAAAATATATATAAAATTCTGTAAAATAAATCAAATATATGACCAATTTAATTATAAATTTTATAT
>SCDT01003607.1:0-15072 GCA_004143765.1 Drosophila melanica
TTTAGGGAATAAACATTATATTACTAGAAGTGTGTGGTTTTAATGTTGATTTAGCCGTTGAAGCGATGCTGTAAAAAATTCGTGCCCGCCGACAACAGAATGGTTTCGTTAACAAGCAACAGTGAAGTGATGAAACACCCCGTCAATAAATAATAAATAAGCCTAGCTGCTGCATCAATGATGATTGACTAGCTCGAGAACAAAGTCATGCAGATATAGTACATACGCATATTGTACAAATTGTACTACCAGCTTTGTGTTTTTTTTTGTTTCTGACTCATTGCAACGATTATACAACCGATATTCTGGCAGGTAGTTGTGTTGGTAGTGGTAGCTGGTAGCCTGCAAGTGCGTGATATCAAAATTATTCTGAAACACACACATATACATATGCACATGTGTATAAAAAATATACGTTAGCACAAACTAATAAGCCACAAAGATACGGATATACATTCACGTTACTTTTTCTACTCAAACAGAGCGTTTACGATAAGGAAAATGTTTATGTAAATACTCGAACAACTTTGCGTTTTTTTTAAAGCATTATCGATATTTAAAAGCATAACCTATCAGCATATGGACTGTATTTCGTACTTTTAATAGTATTTGTATACCTCTTCTTAAATTTTGTCATAAAGTGATTCAAATGTTCTTTGTCCAACAAACTATATTTACAAATTAATGTTCTTTTTCGTATATTGATCCACTACATAAAATATGTTCGCTATAGTATTAAAGATTACAAATATAGGTGCAAATTCAAATTAAACAATAATTCGTAAATACAATCAATTTTCGAAATCAATGTCTAGAATGATGTTAAGGCAATTATAATCTGGTTACAGGGTACGTTCGAGTCGGGTACTACTGACAGAGCTGACTCTCCTTCAATATATAGCATACATATATAAGTAGGTCTTAGAATAAAGCTAATTGCAGAACAAAAACGACTTCATATATATAAAGATATTTGATTTGATGTATTAGTGCACTTAATCATTGATTATTGCTTGAAAACAATATTTTTTTCTCCCTTGAATAGGGTATAATTATTTTTTCAGTACTCCGCCCTCGTACATTGTACATTGTTGCCATTGCTTTCACGGCACCACAATCCTTTCCTTTAAGCTTTATAAAAGAAAATTTGAAGTTGTTAGAATGAATATAAACAAATTATCGCGGTTCTTTTTACAGCCCCCAACGGCGGCGATCAGCTGGGTAGGATAAATAGGCGTGAAGGTGAGCAGGAGCAGCGATTAAATGGCTGATGGTAATGGTCAGGCAGTAGGTGCAGCTTCTCGTGCTGGCAACGGCGGCCTCGACGCTCCACAAGCGTTAAACAACGCGAACGTTGTTGGGAATCCAAACCAACCTGGATCTTCAGGTGCTGCGGCAGCTGGAGGTAGCGGCAATAGTTCGAATGGACCTGCAATTGGCAGTGGCAGCGGCAGTGGGAACGGTAATCAAGGATATTATCAACTAAGCGTGACAAGTAAGTATTAACCCACGTCTGGGAATGTGACATATCTATGTTGACTTCTGCTTAAACTTCATTTCACAGTCGAGGAGGCTTCGCTGCGCAATAATGGCTTTCTTAAACCCAATCCGTACGTGGAGCTGTTAATAGACAGCAAGAGCAAGCGAAAGACAGATTTGGTAAAGAACAGCTATCTCCCAAAGTGGAACGAGGAGTTCACAGTGCTGGTGAGTGATATGCGAAAAACATATTGCTTAAACTAAATTTGCTACGAAATTCAACTTGCATTTTGAAATTTTTTTTTTAGATTACCCCCAATTCGACGCTCCACTTCAAGGTACTGGATCATTCGAGTTTTCGCAAGGATGCAATGCTCGGGGAACGTGTCATTCATCTGTCCCATATATTGCACCATTACAATGGACGGTGCGAGTTCCTCGAGCTGACCATTGATCTGTTCGTTACCTCCAAGTCGGACAATAGACAGACCAAAAGTGGTGAACTGGTTGCCATTCTTAATGGTCTCAAGCTGGACATGAGCAAGGAAATCCAGCCGCAGCAAAATGGCGCTGCAGTTCAGGCGGTCAATCCTGCGCTGAGCGATGCAGCTGCAGCGGGAAGAAGCTGTATGATCTATGGAGGCGTACGCGCTCGCATGCGTCTTCGCTCCAGCAATGCGGAGCCGCAGGCGGCTACTCGCTCACCACTGTCCAATGGCGTACAGTCGGAACAACGGCGCTCGACCGCACCACCAGTTTGGGAGCAACAACAACAACAACAACAAGTTGCACAGCCTCAGCAGCCGTTGCGAATGGTTAATGGCACCGCGGCGGCTATGACGCAGACACCATCCTATCCGCAGCAGCCGCCAGCTCCAGTGCAGTTACAGCAACGTCCAGTTACCCAGGCGCCACTTTACACAAATGGCACGATGGAAAATGGAGCACAGGCAACCTACTTGGCGGGAGGGCCGTTGGATCAGCCGGCGTGTGGTACTGGAATACCAGTAAGCAATGGTACCGATACACAGCTGCAGACACAGCCAGCGGAAGATGAAATGTTGCCGGCCGGCTGGGAGATTCGATTGGATCAGTATGGGCGCCGCTATTACGTAGATCACAATACACGCTCAACATACTGGGAAAAGCCGACGCCACTGCCTCCCGGCTGGGAGATACGAAAGGATGTTCGCGGTCGCGTTTACTATGTGGACCACAACACGCGGAAGACCACCTGGCAGCGGCCGAATAGCGAGCGCCTAATGCACTTCCAGCACTGGCAGGGCCAGCGCGCTCACGTTGTGGCGCAGGGGAATCAACGGTACCTCTATTCACAACAGCAACAACAACCGACGGCTGTGACGGCGCAGGTGACGCAGGATGACGAAGATGCGCTCGGGCCACTACCTGATGGCTGGGAGAAGAAGGTGCAATCTGACAATCGAGTCTACTTCGTGAATCACAAAAATCGCACCACCCAATGGGAGGATCCACGCACTCAGGGGCAGGAGGTGAGCCTGATCAATGAAGGCCCACTGCCGCCGGGCTGGGAGATACGCTATACGGCCGCTGGTGAGCGCTTTTTTGTTGATCACAACACACGGCGCACGACATTTGAAGATCCGCGACCTGGTGCTCCAAAGGGCGCCAAAGGCGTATACGGCGTACCGCGCGCCTACGAGCGCAGCTTCCGCTGGAAGCTATCCCAGTTCCGCTACCTGTGCCAGAGCAATGCCTTGCCCTCGCATATCAAGATCACCGTCACGCGGCAGACGCTTTTCGAGGACTCATATCATCAGATTATGCGCCTACCCGCCTATGAGCTGCGCCGCCGTCTGTACATAATCTTTCGTGGCGAAGAGGGCCTCGACTATGGCGGAGTCTCACGCGAGTGGTTCTTTCTACTGTCGCATGAGGTGCTCAATCCCATGTACTGTCTTTTCGAGTACGCGAACAAGAATAACTACAGCCTGCAAATCAATCCCGCGTCCTATGTGAATCCGGACCATTTGCAATATTTTAAGTTCATTGGCCGGTTTATTGCCATGGCGCTATACCATGGTCGATTCATCTACAGTGGCTTTACAATGCCCTTCTACAAGCGAATGCTGAACAAGAAGCTGACCATCAAGGACATAGAGACCATTGATCCCGAATTCTACAATTCACTCATCTGGGTTAGAGACAATAACATTGATGAATGTGGCTTGGAGCTGTGGTTCAGCGTGGACTTTGAAGTGCTCGGCCAGATAATACACCACGAGCTGAAAGAGAATGGCGAGAAAGAGCGCGTGACAGAGGAGAATAAGGAGGAGTACATCACACTCATGACCGAGTGGCGCATGACCCGGTAATTACTTAATCCAATTTAAAATTCTTGTACAGATTTTGCTCAATTGTTGTTTTGTTTTTTTCCATTAATTTTTTTTAGTGGTATTGAGCAGCAAACCAAGACGTTCCTTGAGGGCTTCAACGAAGTTGTGCCCCTAGAGTGGCTGAAGTACTTTGACGAGCGTGAATTAGAGCTGATATTGTGCGGTATGCAGGACGTGGATGTTGAGGACTGGCAGCGCAATACAATATATAGACACTACAATCGCAATTCAAAGCAAGTGGTCTGGTTTTGGCAGGTGAGTTAAATTTGTAAATTGACATTATCAGATTAACTTGAATAGCCGCATCACATATCATTTCAGTTTGTACGCGAAACGGATAACGAGAAACGCGCCCGTTTATTGCAGTTTGTGACGGGTACATGTCGTGTTCCGGTCGGCGGCTTCGCAGAACTGATGGGCTCCAATGGGCCGCAGCGCTTCTGCATCGAAAAGGTGGGCAAGGAGACGTGGCTACCACGTTCGCACACGTGCTTTAACCGTTTAGACTTGCCGCCCTATAAAAGTTACGATCAGTTGGTGGAAAAATTGACCTTTGCCATTGAGGAGACTGAGGGCTTCTGCCAGGAATGAGTGGTAGTCGATTTGTGGTCAGTTTGTTGATTAATGTTTAATTCCAATTGAGCGTCCCGTCGTCGTCCGTTACGTTGATAGTTACTGTTATTATTACATACCTGCATACATATATGAATGTATAACATTAATGTAGACACTACGTACAGATTTCCCTAGAGCGGGATTCATCCTATTCCTATGTTTAAATAACCGTCTACTCCAAAAAAAAAAAGAAAGAAAAGAAAAAAAACATGATTTTTTCCTATGCGTCTTTGGCTCAATTTGTGCACTTCTGTTAAGTTTCGGCCATATGCTCTAATAATTAACACACACACACACACACACATACACTAAATGAGCTCTAAAAGCTTTGAGTACTGTTTTTAAATAAACAAAATTTTAACTTGTTAGTCGTTCAAACGGTCCACAAATAAATCAATATTAAAAATGCATGCGTAATAAACAAGGAATGTCCAACTTTATGTTATTTTATAGTTTTATACAAATTTGTAAATAATTCTAATTGCTATTATCATAAAGAAACAACCACTTATTTGGCCATCAGTTGAATTTTGTGAGGTGCAACTGTGAATGCAATGCTAAGATAAATATTTTTAAATGTTGAGCAATTACTTAACATGCAAAAGCACTCAATAATATTAACAACGAGAAGAAAAAATATCATGAGAACTCTTAACACCGCAAAACAAAGTAGTTATACTGCAAAATATTGTAACAAAACACACTTAAATTCATAACTATATCATTAAAATAGCAATAATTGTTGTTACCAAATTTAGAGCAAAAACGAGCTGTAAACTTGGGTATGTATGCAAACTAAAGGACATTTGAGACAACTACATACGTACACACACGTACAGGTTGATGTGTAGTTATGCAAGCGAAAGTTATGTAATGAAGGCGTATAAAGTTTATAAATTATATGATTATATATATGTGAACATTATATATTAAATTAGTTTAATGCAACGTGTACTGTATTATATAAAATAAATGCAAAATTATTTAGTGATATGCGCAATCGACTACCGGAAACTGTTGTGTCAACATTCAATTCGTGAATTTGTGGACAAAGTGCATACTATGCGAATCAAGACGTATATGTATTAGTCTTACAAATTAAAGACCTAATCGAAGTTTCCACATGTATTGCGTTCAAATAACAACACATTGTGTAATTTAATATGTCAACTATTACTGGCTCCCCGTTGGAATGACGGTGCAAGGCTTAAGTTTTCGCCAATGCGTTAAGTTTTCGCCTTGGATTGTGACTACATGTTGCTAACATGGGAAAAACAAAAAATGATATTCAATTATTTATATTTACGTACGGCAAAAATTATCACAATAATCAAATTGATCCACAGTATGTACACTATTGTGGTACTGAAATTTTTGAAAAAATATAGAAATGTGTAATTTGTGGGGCTATGTTGGCCGTGCCACCATAAGAGGATAACAGGAAGAACATATAATTCGCATTCAGGCTCACCATGAATATATTAACTAATATATATATACTAATAGCATCTGAATCTTTCCATTTACTTGCTATATTATTTGCTTTTAGCTAGTATACTTTCACTAAAATTGTTTTTCGAGAAGAACAGGATAACCAATAACTTTAAAGTTTATTAATTCAAATGAGTTGAATATAATGCAGTTTATTTAAAACATTTATCGATATGTTTTTTCTGATCGACATTCATACATTATCGAATACAAGTTGTATAAGGTGGCAACACTCCCCGGCTTTAGCGTCTAAGGTGTAAGTCGGGATAATTTCAACAATTGCGCCGCTGAAATGAACAAAGATGTGGCAAGCGCTGTAGACTACAAAAAATTGTTTTACTTTACCAAAGGCTGGAATTGAACGAATTTAAAAATAATGGAACACAACCAATTTCGGACTCCCAGTCAAAATGACAACGAATTGGGGGACAGCGGCAGAAGTTTGAAAACTCAAAACAAATTTTTACGGTATGTAAACATTATTTTTGCGTTAGTTTACTTGTACAAAAATTGCAAAATCGAGATAAAGATGTCCCACAGAACCGCGCAGTACCATGGAACTTCTACAGTCCCCACTGCACATGAAGATAAGTTCAAATTCCACATCCAAAAAGCAACAACTAAAGTTGCCTCTTCCAGTACCAACTTTAAAAATAACACAGTGCTCCCCTTCGACACTGGGAAGCCTAAACACGGTGCCGCGACACACAAAGGAACTGCTGCTGTCACCACTACATAACAATGCTCGTCCAGTTGTCATTTCTGCGAATCCCGGAAATTCCGTTGTGAAACCGAATGAGGTTCGTTCACCCTATATTGGACGTAAGGCAAAAGAAAATCTGCCAAAGCGTAAGTTAGATTTTGGCAAAGAAGATTTGAAAATCATCGAGTACCGGCTTGTGACGTATCTGGAGAAAATAACTGCATTTCGTGCGATCGCAAAACGAGGTCTTCGGAACATGAACGTAAATGACTTTGTGAGCATTGTCCGTCATTTGGTCGCTTTTACGGGTATTCGGCTGAAACCGATGGACAAAGAAAACTACATTGAGCAAACGATTCAGGCGATGCAGCTGCTGAAATATCCGCATAAATTGAACAAATCTTGGCTATTGATGCCTAGTGCTTCTGTGAGCCATTGGATGCCGTTGTTTGATTTTCTATTAGATTTCTCACCAACAAAAAACGACGACTGGATATCCGATTTAGACTTTTACAGAAAGGAATACGATGGTTTGGCTGTGTGCAACGCTTCAAGCTGCATAGATCATAAGAGCGAATCGGCCGACATCGCGGAGAGTGTGACTCTTCAGCAAGAGCTGCAGGTGCTGGAGCTGGAATTGTTGGACCAACAACAAACTATTAATCCAATTGAACAGCAGCAACGCCATGTGTTAGACGTTGAAGTCCATCTGCAGATTCAGCTGGAAAAGTGTCGGGAACAACTGCATGCACTGAGCCGCCACTGTTTAGAGCTCGATCAGCAAATGGGTCGGCTGTGTATTGATATATGGCGTAAAAGTAACGAAAAAAAAGAATTAAAACGTCGTGTGAGTCAACAAGTGAGCTGCACCCAATCCTACGTCCAAATATTGGATGCATCTAATAGTGATTTGCGGCTACGTTGTGGGCAACTACAGGATCACGCCGAGTGGACAAGCAGTCATCTACAAAGTCAAATTGTAACTTTCAATGCACTCATGCTTGACTTGCACTCGTCTTATTCTGTTTCGAAAGATCTCTGTCAAGAACTGCCAAAATCACCGACTATATCTCAAATTAAAGAGCGTCAACAGAAACTTGAACAGGTGCGGCTGCGATTTATGCAAGTCCAAAATCTGTAACAACACACACAAAAACAATCATTTAATATAATATGTGGTTTATATTATTTATTTGATTAAAATACTGTTTATTTTCATATATTCATTGTTTTTATTTATGGTATAGGATAACAATCAGATACACATCTTCAAGAGGTACTTAACGAAGAAAGCACATTCAAAAATCTCGAAAATGAATATATTTTAAATGTGGAGTCAATATATAGGACAAATCATGATCAAAATGCCATCAAACGTGAAAATCGGTGCACTTTTGACAAAGTTATGGGGGCTTAATATATGGGAGATATGGAATCTGACAACTTTACATGTCAAAATTTTTGTCGATTTTGGGATGATTTTTGACCAAAAATTTGACCCCCCCAAAATCACTTTCAATGTAGTTTTTTATGCTAATTGTGACAAATAAAATCGATTAAAACTATAAATTCGCAATTCTAAATTTTGAAAAAAAAAAATTTTTCCAAAATTTACAAGGGGGAGTACATGCTTTTTTGACCAAAAAATTCAAAAAAATTTTATTTTCGAAAATGAATATATTTTGAATGTAGAATCAATATATGGGACAAATCATGATCAAAATGCCATCATACGTGAAAATCGGTTCACTTTTGACAAAGTTATGGGGGTCTGATATATGGGAGCTATGGAATCTGACAACTTTACATGTCAAAATTTTTGTCGATTTTGTCATGATTTTTCACAAAAAATTTGACCCCTCCAAAATCACTTTCAATGTTGTTTTTTATGCTAATTGTTACAAATAAAATCGATTAAAATTATAAATTCGCAATTTTAAATTTTAAAAAAATATTTTTTTTTCAAAATTCACAAGGGGGGAGTGCATGCTTTTTTGACCAAAAAACTCAAACAAATTTTATTTTCGAAAATGAATATATTTTGAATGTGGAGTCAATATAGAGGACAAATCATGATCAAAATGCCATCAAACGTGAAAATCGGTTCACTTNGCTTTTTTGACCAAAAAATTAAAAAAAATTTTATTTTCGAAAATGAATATATTTTGAATGTAGAATCAATATTTAGGACAAATCATGATCAAAATGCCATCAAACATGAAAATCGGTTCACTTTTGACAAAGTTATGGGGGTTTGATATATGGGAGCTATGGAGTCTTTTATTTAAGAACGTGAACGAGTATAACGCAGTCGGTATCGCCCGACTGCAATGCTCTTGTTGTGATATGATTTTGTATTCGTTATATTCCGTTTACCAAGTGCTCATTTATTGGAAACAGGCTGAGTAGCATTGAAGTGTAACTGGTCCTTAAAGGTTTTTACGCGGCTTTAAGCGCTTTGTCTGTATTTTTGTCAGTTTTTTGATATCATGCTGCCCCGCAAATTCGTTAGTCATTGTGATTTACCATGTCATATATATTTTTCCTTTTACCAAAATGGTTTTAGCGTTATTCTATACTAAATAAAAAAGTGGGGTAATACTGGCAACGCACAAAAGTATGCAACATATTTTTATTGTGATTTATGACATGTCATACATTTTTTTAAGTAACTAAAATTTGTTTGCTGTATTTCTATCCTACATATAAAAGTGTTCTTATACTGGTTAGCACAAAAGTATGCAACAACTTTTTATGTGTTCGCATTTAGTTTTGGCTTATAAATCTAGTTGTGCTTTTGTAAAGAGGAATCGTAGGTTGAAGCCAAAAAATTTCACAAAATTTCACTTATTATGTGTTCTCTGATTAAAATCGGAAAAAATACAAAATAATCAAATTTCGCAATTAAATCACTGCGAGAATTAAGCCATGATCAAATATCTAATTTTAATGATAATTCCAACTTTCCGACTAATAAATTTAATCCTTTTACTTGCAGGCGCTCTTCACAGGCTGTGGAAATTTAATTGAAACCGGAAACCGAGATTAAAGGCCGCTCTTAGTTTATAATGAGGCTGCAATTAACATTTAATAACATTTGCCCATGGCAATCTGTGTTTAAATTAAGTTGCTAGAGGAAAAGTTGTTTGCCAAAAACGTTGCGTACTAAAACTTGACTTGTGAAATGGAGTTTAGCAGCTTGGCCTGGCTCAGGCAACGTCTGGTTCTCGAGCGCTCCAACTTGAATGATGAGCGATTGTATTACATAGCTCCACAGCAGCCGCTGCTGCTCAACGGGGATGATTATCAGGATGCAGCTGGCTCGTTAATATACAATGGCAGCTCTACGGAGCTGTCCATGAACGCAGAGAGTGCTGTTTACACATCCTCCACACCCGCCATGGAACGCTTCAATGTGACCATATTGCTAAACTTCAGTTGCACTGATGACGGATCCCATTCGGATGACCTGTGGTCCAGCTCGTACTTTAAGAGTATCGTCTACCTGCTGTACATACCCATCCTCATCTTTGCTCTGCTTGGAAACGGCATCGTCTGCTACATTGTGCAGTCCACGCCACGCATGCGAACTGTCACAAATTATTTCATAGCTAATCTGGCATTGGGCGACATTCTGATGTCGCTATTCTGTGTGCCCTCCTCGTTCATTTCGCAATACATTCTCAACTATTGGCCATTTGGCATTGTACTCTGCCATTTTGTCAACTACTCTCAAGTAGTTTCCGTCCTGGTGAGCGCCTACACACTGGTGGCCATCAGCATTGATCGCTACATAGCCATTATGTGGCCCCTGAGGCCGCGCATTACCAAGCGGTGAGTATATATATACATATATATATTGTGACATTATATACATATAACCAAATATATTTTTAAGAATGTTTTACTTTTTAAACAGGAATAGGCTTAGCTTTTCGTCCGCATTTAAAATTAAATAAAACTTAAAGAAATGTACACAATGGAAAGGTATGTTTAGGCTGATGCCGGAATGTCGGCCATTTAAGAATTGTAAACTTGATTCCGCTTTTGTTTGAGCCTCAGTCAAATATGTAAGGCTGGCTGTTAGTAGCATTTAACTTAATTGAAGGCGCATAAAAGCTAATTGAAAGTCCGTCTCCAGTTTGGGTGGCTTATGCTTTTTTTATGTTTTTTTTTTTTTGTCTGCGTTGGCACCGTTAAGTGGCCGCCGGCGTATTTGCATTGCTTGGCGCTTTAGGCATTTGGCTGGCAGCCGCACTTGACCAAAACAGGGCGTCGCCCCCGGGGAGTTGAAAACACGCAATGCCAGCACGTACGCCGTGGAGACTTTGTCGTGTTAATTGGTTTAAACAGTAACCCAAGAAACTGGGACGCATCACCGCAGCTGCTGCAAATCCTGCCAGCCCTTACCAGTGGCTGCCATTGAACGTCAATTTGCTTTGTAACAGAATACGCGGCGCTGCCTCCACTGGCCCCCCTCTTCAGCTAGCTGGCTTTACGCTTGGTCGCTGCTTAATGGCGGCTAAATGTGTAGGCAGCGACAAAAAAGGGGGGGCGGCCATTTATGTCACGCCCTGTCGATGAGTGCGTGTGGCGCTGCGGAGCGAGGCTTTCGTGGCGTGTGCAAATATTTGCGAGGCATTAAATAAATAGTATTTATAATTATGCCAGCCCGGCTGTAATTCACGGACCCGAGATCGCGTTAGTGTTGTGTGTTGCCCACTGGGCGTATGCGTATTGCGGCGCACGCGCCACATGCGTGAGTCAGCACACTTTTTCTGGCTTTTCGATATATATTACAACTCTTTACTTTCTTCCCTTTTTTATTTGCAGCTATGCCAAATTTATTATAGCTAGCATTTGGTTTATTGCGCTAGCGACTGCATTTCCCATACCCGTCGTCTCCCGCCTCGTGGTGCCCAGCTCTATATGGCATGAGAAGTGCGAGAAGTAAGTAGAGGCCATTAACTTACTAACAGTAACTGTGCGTTTGTGTGTGTGGTTCAAGTGTAGCATTAAAAATGTGACCATGGTCTGACAAACGGCACTTTAACAGATGTGTGGGCACATTCAAACCATTCGCAATGCGTTCGTGTGCCCAGCCAATGGACTTGAATACGATAGACAACTTGAAATCGATAGCCAATTGCGCAGTTTTAGTTTATTTTACTCTAGCGAATAAAAGTGTTTTGGCTTTAAGTAACATCCGACTTGCGGTCCGTATACATATATTGGTGTGAAGTATATGCGCAAATATTTGGGTTTTTTTTTTNGCGAATAAAAGTGTTTTGGCTTTAAGTAACATCCGACTTGCGGTCCGTATACATATATTGGTGTGAAGTATATGCGCAAATATTTGGGTTTTTTTTTTGGCGTCAATGATATTTGGAGCGATAGGGGGAGGTATCCAAAATAGGAACTTTTCTAAATATTTAGCTATTTTATTTTCCCATTATTTTTTTGTCAACGCAGTTTGTTGCCTTGATCAAGAATATATTATGGGGTCAAAGATGCTTCATTTTATCTGTTATATACATTGGCATACAATTAACACACTTTTTTTATATATTACGTATTTTTTTAATGGGTTCATGACACCATCAGTAATTATATCAAAATCATCAGTTAACTGGGTGAACAAATTTGATGTAACTATATGTATAATAGTCCATGATCTTTGCCTTAAGACCAGAAATGTGGTCACATGTGGCTAACAGAGAGGGATAAATTACTGCTACCAAGCTTAGTTTGTTTCACATTCCGGCAAAAAGGTGGCACGCCGGAATGTTACAGCTGTAGCCGTTGTATAGTTCGAAAGAACGTGCCTAATTACCACACCAGCTGGTCAGTTGGCCAAATGAAGCATTCGCTTAGTGGGCCATCAAAAACAGGCAAACATGCTGACAATGCACAACAGGCGAAAAATGCAAAAAAGCGCATAAAAAATGCATAAATGTGCCGTTTCATTATGCAAACGATTCACTCAAAAATGAAATTTCGCTTAGATTTGCATACACAGTAATAGTAGTAATAAATGTTGCATAAAATACATCAAATGGTCAAGAAAATGGTCACAAAATTTCATAAATGCCATTATTTTGGTTGAAGCTGACAGCTGGCTCAGAGTTGCGAAGCGCATCGCAAAATTAAATTGCGCGAGTTTATCTTTGTGTGAGTGTGTGTGTGTGTGTGTGTGTGTGTGTGTGTGCGGGTGCGGGTATCTGTTGTTGACAGTTGGTATGGCGTGCACAACTTCACAGAATTTGTTCCGACCATCGACCATACTCCACCGCCTGCTTGCCATACAATTATTCTTATGCTGCTGTCCGGTTCTGCTCTTTTGTTTTGCATGGCAACATTCTGTGTCCTGGCATCATCAGATACATCTGTCGCGAGGTCTGGCCCTCTGCCGAACAGGACTATTACTATACACTGGCGCTGTTTACGCTGCAGTTCATCGTGCCACTGCTGGTGCTCATATTCACATACACTCGGATCGCCATCGCCGTGTGGGGCAAGCGGCCGCCAGGCGAGGCGGAGAACTCGCGCGACCAACGCATGGCGCGCTCCAAGCGCAAGGTAAGTCTACCTGTCTAAAAACCACTTTCAGATAGCAACCGCAAAAACTAATTTGCGGCCAAATGGATTTGGTGATTAGCTTAGGCTATAACGCAACCAAAAATCGCATTAGATAAATGGCAAATGCAAATGCCCCCTCGGCAATCCTTTTAGTCCTTTCCTCCTTGTATAGCGTTTTGTGTATTTCTTGTTAAAATCAGTTTTACATTTTTGGCATGTCCGCCGGGCCAACACCCCCTCTCCTCCACGCCATTTCCGGCTGAATGCCTGCCTGCGATTATCTGAATATTTGCATTTGCCTTTTATTTACAATTTATTTTATTCAAATGGTAAATATTTCCAGGCTCTGTCCCATTTTGTTGTTGTGCTCTTTCGTGACAACATTGCTGAAATTCCATGAGATAAAAATAGTTCAGTGTTGCAACAAGTTTAATAGATTGTACACCAGAATATCTGGCCAAAGTCTTTAATGGTATTTGGTGTGAATAAAATGGAAATTGAAATGAACAAGGATTTAATATAAGAATACACAGTTGTAAAAAGGCCTCACACAATAAACGACTTGTTTTTTTTTTTTAATGTAAAGTAATGCTAAAGATCATAATTGAAGCCAATTGAGCAGGTTATATGTCAATGTATAACATTAAGTCAATTGGCTTCGAATTATATATCCTGAAGAGTTCAACGGCCACCACCTGATATCTGCCTGCAGCCGGGTACCAATTCGAGTGGAGGCTAGTCAGTATTACAAATCGCATATAATGCTCATATAATCAGCCTCAGTCCCGGCTTCGAGCTCATCCACAGCTTGAGTAGACACCCAACCCAAGCAGCTGGGTGCATTTGCAATACATTGTGTTTTAAATAAATAAATGAGTAGAGATTTATGCGGCACATGAAACTCTGGCCCGGTGCCTTGTACGTACGTGAGTCGCCTAACAGTTGTGCTTTCAACTGGCAACTGGCAACTGGAGGTGGCGGCAGGTCTCGGCGGCGACTGTGTCTAAAGATGCCACCTTTGTCGCGACTGTGATCAGTTTGCGGTTTCCAGGAAGCGTTTGGCCCACAGCATAGGCGAAGCGTCTGGTGCTGACGTACACGTAACTAGTTGTTAAACGAGCCTGCGCGCATTATGGCCAATCGATTTGTGGAATTTCCATAGAGGAGTACGCCGCCTGCCACAAAGAAAGCCAAAGCCTGTTAGGGTTACAAATTTATCTGCATGACCTCTGCAGCTGCTCAATGTAGATAGCTGAGCAGGAGCAGCAGCTGCCCAATTTTGGCATGTGGTGAAAATAAAAGCCAGATTTTTAATTAACATTCACTGAAGCTTAATTAAGATGTGTCAATGCTAGCGCACATCCATCAGTTACTTTTTGGGGCTGCTCAGCCAATTATGGACAGCACACTTTGGGCTCAGTCAACCATGTGCTTCTCCTGATTAAACACAAAAGCGAAAAGAAATACCGTTGGCTGGCTAACGTGGCGACAGATTCCTCCATTATAATGGTCGAATGTTGCGCCCACTGCCGCAAATGTTACCCAATTTCAAGCCCAAGGCGGTTGCAGAGGCAGCAGCAGCAGCAGCAGCAGCATCTGCCATTCACTTTTCGCTGATGTCTGTCGACTGTTGGTCAATCGAAGTCCATCCTTTGTAGGCCCCAAATATGTAACCAACAGTGCCGATTTTTCAGGCATTTTCTCATGACTGTCGACTGTCCACTTTGACAATTTCTTCCTTGTTGCTCCGCTCAAATAGTTGGCCAAGTGGCAGCTGAAATGATTAGCAAATTACGTCCACAACAACAAAATAGTGATGATAACAATAAT
>SCDT01003611.1:0-13323 GCA_004143765.1 Drosophila melanica
TATATATATATATATGCATATACATATATATGTTTATAGTATGCAGTGTAACTGAAAGTGTGCGTCTGTTCATAAATTGTAATCTGTTAAATGACATTGATCTTGAACGCACTCAACTATAGGTATATACATATATGTGTGTATATGCATGTGTCGGGAGGTATATTCAATTTAAGCCCATTATTTATTCAATCTAGATTCCGCCTCAATTAACGCCCCGTAGAATATAAACGATATTATCGTTTGTATATAGTACTTGTGCCTTCTGATATAAATCGCAATACTTTTGTTCAGATTTAGCAAACAAATCAAATTTGATAAACAAATAAAATTTGGGTTTATGGCTGCTTCCCCAAAGATTCGTGTGAGTTTTAGTTTTTGTGTGGGTGATTTTTTTTGTTATTGTTTTGTTTCTGCGCTCGGTTAATTCTTGTATTTGTGTATATTATTTCCACCTCTATATAGGTATATCTATTATATGTATGTGGCCCCCCTGTTGTCGTATCGACTGTTCCGCATTGTCGCACCTAACGAACAATTCGTTGAGAAATTTATAGATTATATAGAGCATATACACAAAAAAAAAAAACAAAACAAAAACAAAAACCACATGAATGAATTTCGGGCCGTTTTTGATATTGTGCAGATTGGTTTTTTCCTCATAAATATTAACACTTTTTTTTTTTTTTGCTGTTTTGCTGTTTTTAATCCCGCACGAGTTCTTTTCACATTTTCCCACATTTTCCGCGCATTTTCGTGTGTGAGAAAATTATGTTTTTCAATGGCAATCAATTACGTAATTTGTTCAGATTTATTTTTGTTTTAATGGGTTGGTTCAGTGACCTATGAATGACATTTGCAAGGATATGATTAGTTTCGTTTTTTTTTTAAAGCTAATATGCGCCACGTATGGCTAATAAATATTTAATGAAACAGTTGTTCAAGTTCCCAACTCGCTAAAAAAAAAATAGTTATTACTAGCACACACAGACACACACACACACACATGTAAATATATACATATAGCACATTTAAACCAAACGGAACTAAAGGAATTTTTATTATAGCCGGCTATTTTGTTGACTTAAGTATGTTCAGTGCAAAAATTCCATGCGTCGCGACTTTGTGTCGTCGCCGATGTTTAAACAATATTTAACTGACCAAAACTTAACTGACAAACAAAACAAAAACAAAAAGAAAAACAAAAATAAAAAAAAAACTCTGGCAAAGAGTCGCCATAATGATGACTGACTAGTTCGGGTAGCGCCAATAAACACATTTTCGAGCCATTGCTAATGAATCAAGCCCCGCCAGAAATTCCTGTGCCGTCAGCTTCAACCTGTCGTACAATTTATGCAAATCTTTGGACTTTGACGTCAAAAATTGACTGGCTTGGAATGTGAAATTTCGTTTTTTTTCGGTTCAGCCAGTTATTCTGACGGTTGTTGTTGTGGGGAATTTCACAGGCACCGGTTACCGGTTCGTCTTTATATGTATGTGTTTTTAGCGAACAGCTGATGCCGACGCAGACCCAAAACAAAAGTTACATACATACACATACATGTTTATGCATGCATGCATGTTTTGTGTGTGTGTGTGTGTGTGTGTGCAAGTTTTGTTAACATGTATGTAAGTGCAACATGCTGAATAGAAATTGCACAAGGTCAACTGGGCAGAAGTACACCAGAAGAGCTTTTTTTAAGGGGTCCGAAGGTCAATCCGGCCGAGGATTGCCTGAAACTAATCTCGCTACAAACAACAAAACCTTCACGTTGTTTGTGTGAATGCGAATATTTCAAAATCAAAGTGAAAGCCATAAATTGTTTATAGTACGCTCACTCACACACTCACACATAAGCACTCACCATGATTATGTAGACGAGGTGTATGCGTCGCTGCTGCGGGCCTTTTGTTGTACAAATCGCGAAATTCTTCTTGCTTGTTGTTCTTGCTTATTTGCACAAGATTTATTTGTTACTCTTGTAGAGGACTCCTTGTCGACCGCGTCTTTATTTTCCACCCTTAATGCAGCGTGTGTCGTTAGCGACTGAACACAAAGCTTTCGCAACTGTGGCTAACGGTTTCGGAAAGCTAATGGCATGCAGCTTTTGCGTGAGCTTTTTTTTTTTTTATTTTTGCTTATCGTTGCCTGCTTTTCGAATGGTTTCTAAATGATTTAATTTTCCTGAAGCTACAATTTTGATTAATTTCTCAAAGTAGTCACAATAATGTCATTTCTATGCGTCTCATTCACGATTTTGATTCAGAGTCGCCACGTTGGGCATAACATCCAGGAAGACGGCATGCGGATCACGACCGCCATCGATCTGCATGGTCTTGCCCGCATATAATTCTAGCAACGACTGCACATCGTTTGTCAATGGGCTGGGAGTGGCGGTGGAACGTGCACCTTGGGCGGATCGACGCGATTCGAGCGTCTCCTCGCCAACATCCAGGGCAATTATCAAATCGGGCGCACCAACGCTTGTCTCGAGAACTTTGGCATCCGCTTGATTATGTGGATAGCTGTTGAATATATATATATATACGCTTTTTAGGAACTTTCCCTAGTTTCTGCGCACATCCATTTACCCATCAATGACAAGGCCGAGTTGGTTGCCCGTAAGCTCCTCCTCCACAAGGGGTATTAGATCTGTTAGGGGCACCATTTGACCTTCATTGATTTTAGCAGCAAACTGATTGCCCCGTTCCGATTTGGCCTCAATCTGTGCGGAGTTTCTAGTTAAGACAGAATTATATTTATTGTTTATATAAACTTGCCTCCTGTTCAACTAATGCGTTGAGATCCACGTGCTTGTAACCGTATTCCTTTGTAATGTTCTCCGATAGCGTGGACTTGCCGCTGCTTGGACCACCGATAACCCATACAATTGGCACACTCTGTAATTTTACGCAGCTATAAATAGTACATAGCTATTATTAATTAACAAATTTACCATGATTTTATTTTAGTTTTCTTTTTTTTTTTACTTAAAGCTACGAAAATTTTGAAACAATTTGTATTTATTGGGTAAAAGGTTGAAAGAAATTTGACAAAGATCCGATTTTCAATTGAATATTTATTAAAATTACAATTTGTGGCTGTTCGGAAAAAGATGGAAAGATATTTAAAATATATCTCATATTTTTTACTTGAGCAGCACAATAAAAAAAATATATAATATTTAGCAAACAATAATGTTGGCGTGTTTAACTCACTTGCATATAAATTAGCAACGATTGATTGAGCTATCGCACTCATCAGCTTATATAATAAAGAAACGCCTGTATTTGTTTAGATTCGCTAACGGAAACGACGAGCAGCGGCGCCGTGTTTATCAGATGCTGACGCTGACATTTGAGCATCTCATCGTGCGAAGGAAATGGTTCATCGGGTGGCACTATAACTACGCTAAATGTGGGCGCCTTTGGCGCACTTCGCTTAAAGCCCTCGTTGTGCAGATGCAAATCAAAGCTGATCTTGAAACTTCGTAATGCATTCTCTGCATTGCTGTTGTAGTCGCCACCTCGCAGCTGCACTATGTCCAGCTTTTCAAAGATTTGCTGAAACTTTTTATAGGTCGCTTCAGCTTTTAGATTATCCACCAGGCTATGGGTTGTTCTCGTATTTGCTCTTTTACTGGGTGCCTCCTCCTGTGGGTTCAACTCCGCTTTGCGTTTGCGCGTTTCAAATTTAAACTTTTCCAAATCAATCTCCATGCTCTTCTCTTCTGTGTTTGCCGTAGCCTGGCTCATAATCTGCTGCTTCAGGCCAGCCATGCGTACATGAGTTTCATTGTAAAATTCCGAAGCCTTAATGTGTTCAGGTACAGGTTTAGTGCCCAACGCCTCATCCAACAGGGCCCAAATGCAAGTCTCGCTTGTCACCAAGCTAATGGAGGAGCTCTGCTGGGCCTGATAGGCAGCTTGATGCTTTACAACTATATAGCCAGCGCGCGACAGCGTCGAGTAGACCAAATAATTGTTGTACTTTTCGCTAGCTGCCTCGCCAAGGAGCAGCACATAGGCCTGTTCCACAGAGACAATCATCTCATAATACTCCAGTTGAAGGCGATTCTGCAGAAGCAACAGTTAGCAATTTCAGTAAATCAATAAATACTGCTTTATATACACACTAATTCCAGCAAGAACAAAGCCTCGTAATACTCCAAATAGAGTTTACCCTCTTTGTTGTGTCCAAAACTCTCGAATTTGCCATCTTTGCGCACAACTTCGGCAACCTGTTGCTCCTCGCGCCATATGGCAATGGCACGTCCTGCCCGACGCTCGATACGCCGAGCAGACAGCTGCTGACGCAAATGGGCTGTAATATTAATAAGAAATGCATACTTTAGAATTAACTTTTTTAAAAGCGAACAACTTACCATAGGCTTTTGTCAGCTCCTCCTTTTCGGCTGCACTGCCTTCAATGCTGGTTCGTTTAAGACCGACACGTTGTGTTTCCGGATCAGCATGGCGTTGCGATATAAGCTCTTCAGCACTATAATTAGTATTGTTATTAAATCACACATAATACCATTCATAACTCACCTTAAATACTTGGTTTTCGGTTTAATTTCAATCAGTTTCTCAGGCGCGACGCTCATTTTACAAACTCCAAGCAGCTGTGGAATAGCGTTGCCGGATCAATTGTAAAAGGCAATGGAATGGAACTAGTTCGCCAGTGAAAGAACTCATAGTTCGCTTGATTTCGCTGCCGTTGCAATATCTACGAATTAAGGTAATATTTCGTTGATAATTGTGCATTTAAGGAAAACTCAATTTATATTTGGGTTGGCTACTGAACTAATCTGTAACTGCTGTTAGCTGGCATTACGTGTAAATACCAGAAAACGTGTGCAACTGCCTTAAATCGACCCGTTTGTTTCCATGCACGTTTTTTGATGTTTTCCATGGTCATCTGGCCAGCCCCTACCACAAAAATCTCCGCTTTGCTGATAATAACGAAACGTTTGCGACATTACTACCGCAACATGGACTGCACGGTGTTACTGCCGCCCGCCTCGGTGCGTGGCATGAACGTGCTGCAGCGCGCAGACTTTCAAAAGCGCGTGCAGATTCCGAGACTCCGGCTGGCCGAGTCGCAGGTGCACCGTGTGCTGCCATTGGTGAAGAAGCTGCTGCTCAAAATGGAGCATCTACAGCCAGTGCGTGCCTGTGAAACGGGTCGTGAAATTCTATTGCATCCGCTGCCCGTCAAGGACTGGGAATCGCTGCCCACCGCCGAGCTGGAGCAGCAGCAGGTGACGCAGAAGAATTTCGATCACGCGGATCTCGAACTGAGCTACGAGAATTGGAGCGCAAACGAAATACTGAAAAGCGTGCTGCCCGCGAATGAGGAAGGCCTCACTTCCTATTCGCGCATCGGCCACATTGTGCACCTGAATCTGCGTGATCATCTGCTGCCCTACAAACAGCTCATCGGCGAGGTGCTGCGGGATAAGCTGCCCAATTGTCGCACCGTAGTGAACAAGGCGGCCTCCATTGACAACACCTATCGCAACTTTCAGCTGGAGCTGATATGCGGCGAGCCAGAGTACCAGGTGGAGACCAGAGAGAACGGTGTGCCCTTCGAGTTTGATTTCTCAAAGGTCTATTGGAATCCCCGTTTGTCAACCGAACACGAGCGCGTCGTCAAGCTACTACAGCCGGGTGATGTCCTGTACGATGTGTTCGCCGGGGTTGGGCCCTTCAGCGTGCCAGCGGCCAAGAAGCGCTGCCATGTGCTGGCCAACGATCTGAATCCTGTCAGCTACCACTGGCTGCAGCACAATGCCAAGCGCAACAAGTGCCTGGGCCACATTAAAATGTTCAACAAAGATGGACGGGCATTTATTCAGCAAGAGCTGCGCGAGGATCTGCTGGAACGCTGGCGGGTGCCGGCCGCCACGCCCTACGGCATCCATATCACCATGAATCTGCCAGCATTGGCTGTGGAGTTTCTGGATGCATTTCGCGGCTTGTACACAAACGCTGAGCTGCCGGAGAGTCCCAATTATCCGCAAGTGCATGTTTACTCCTTTGCCAAGGGCGAGGAGACCAAGACGCTCGTCCAGCAGCTGGTGGAAAGCAATCTGGGCACGGCACTGGGCGACGAGCTGCTGGGCATCAGCTTTGTGCGTAATGTGGCGCCCAACAAGGACATGTACAGGGTGTCCTTCAGGCTGAGCCACAAGCTATTGACAACGGCAAAACAAACGTTGCGCAAGCGTCCTTGTCCCCCTGAGGAAGCGGATGAGGTGGAGCAGGAGCAGCAGGTGGCAGCTGCCACAAAAGTGAAATGTGTTTGACCAAGTGAAGCAATAAAGTTTCTATAAAATAAACAAAAAAAAAAACCTTTTAGACGCGTCTCTTTTTTGTACTTGCAGCCACGCCATGGGTCGGAACAAGGCCAATGCCAAGAAGGGAGCGGCTGCGGGCGCTGGAGGAGCTGGCGGCAAGGCTGCGGCCAAGCCGGCTCTGAACAAATCGAAAAAGGCCAAAAACGTGTTCAAGGTGGCCAACAACAAGGGCAAGAAGAAGCCGAAGGAGGTGCAGGGCAAACTGAAGCAGGTGAGCCAAGCGCAGCACCGAATCCCTCCTCCGGCAGTCCGAATGCAATTGCCATTTATTTTAGATCAAGGAGACTGTGAAGGCCAAGCAGGAGAAGGCGGATGCCACACTGAAGGTGCTGCATAAGGATTTGGTCGTCAAGAAGCCCAAGGCGGCTGCCACGCCCATTAAGAACAGCAAAAAACCAGCGGCCAATGCCAGCAAAGTATCGGACACGCTGGGCAAGCTCAAGTTCTGATCGCCGCTTGGCCAAATCAATTCAAACAATTTACTCTGTTAGTTCAAAGATTAAACAAATATATAGTAGATATGTTGACAATGTAGAAACCCTAAAGGATCAGTGCGTCCCCAGGTGCCACCACAGCCTCAACAGTGGGCGTGGGCGTGGGCGTGGGTGTGATCGTAGCTGTTACATTTGTTGCATTCCAGCCCAACAGATTGCGCACAATCCCATCCAGCTGCACAATATCGATGCCCTCCGCCTGCAGCTGGCCGAGCACAGACTGTGTGCCGGGCAGCGTCAGCCAACGCTCGTAGACCACCTGCAGGGCGCCCAGTTGCTGATAGAACTGGGCGAAGATGCCCTGCAGCTGCACCTTGGCCTGGATTTGGGCGGCGATGGCAAACCGCGGGAAGTACATATCCAGTTCGTTGAGAAATCCCTGCCAGCCGTAAACGGTGCCCGACAAGTACGGATAGCGATTGAACAGCAGCGTGCACAGTTCCATCTCCTCCAGCTCGATTTTGCCGCCCGAAGCCAGCAGCTGCTGGCCAATCCACTGCCGGAACAGCACCACCTCCGGCTGGGATAGCAGTTGCCAACGGGCGATGACGCCCTCATTGCTGTTCACGATGCGCACAAACGCCTGGAACTGTGCTGTTCACGATGCGCACAAACGCCTGGAACTGTCCATCATTGATCAGGTAGCGCACAAGCAGTTGATTTATGGGCTTCAACTGGATTAGGCTGTAGATATCCATCAGATCCTGTCCCAGGTCCGGTGGCGGTCCAACGGGCACAGCCGACCCTTTGCCCGGAGGCACGGCAGCGGCGCACAGTCCAGCGCCCAGGCAGAGCAACAGCAGCCAGGTCTGTGTGGCAGCCATGGTGAGATTCGATCGAGTGTAAACTGGGAAGAGCAGCATCTGCATTTATACGAATTAGATAAAAGATGAGATGAGCACGAACACAGAATTTTGGCGCAGCAGCTTCTGTTGACACAAGATAAGCCAAGTCACCCGATTCGAACTGTTTATGGTTGGTTATACGTATATAGATATGATCTTGCCTTTCACCGGATCCAAATATTGGATGAGTAATTGTTTTTGTGTGCTTTATTTCTCAAGTAAATCACCAACAGTCCAGAGGACCGACAAAAAACCGCAAACAAACACAAATATCGGGGAGGGGGGCAATATAATAATAGATATGTACATAAAATAATTAATTAGAGTATAGGATTGGTAAATGACCAAAAGTTTAATTTGCAGATCCAAAATTCCCTTAAGCGAAGTATGAGAAATGTAGAAATAATGGGAAAAAAAGATATAATAGAAGTCATAAAGTTTTATGTATAATTACAGTTAAATATGAACAAGTTCTTAAATATCCAATTCATGAAGAAAACTTCAAAACCTTTTCAGACGATCTATTAAAATTGCATAAATGCCTGTAAGACACATAGGAAATTCCCATGAAATGAGAATAATATTAATATGAATTTTTAGAGGATTCGGATAAATCTGAGGATTCGTAATCCTTTTGGATTCGATCGGACAAGCTACACAATAATTGAACGACTATAAATGTGTCTGCACGATCTCTAAAAACGGTTGACTATATAATTGATACGTATTTGGGGGTATTCAGAGGAAGTTCGGGGCACATCCAAACTTGTTGAGCTTAAGAGTCGAGACATTGATACTGATAAACGCATGGCGAACTAGACGCCTCCGTCGGCGGCCTTGCGGCGCAGCCAGCTGGGCATGTAGCTGTGAAGCGCTTCGCCCAGCTGGCGGTAGATAAGCAGCGCCAAAATGGGCAGCACGAGGAGCGCGTCCTTGAACACATACACGTAGCAGGCGACCAGGAAGCGCACCAGATCCGTGGAGTAGCTCAGCGCCGAGCGCACCTTCTCGTGTGCCCGCTCCTCGGAGCGGCTCTGCAGCAGCGCCAACGCAGCTGCCTTCTCCNACCTTCTCGTGTGCCCGCTCCTCGGAGCGGCTCTGCAGCAGCGCCAACGCAGCTGCCTTCTCCAGCAGCTGGCGATCGGCGGCGGTCAGCAGCAGCGATGTCTGCTCCACAGGCGCAGCACCACTGGCGCTGGCGCTGGCGCTGGTGCTGGCGGGCGGCCGGCTCAGCGAGGCGTCGCGGGAGCGCGTACTGGAGGGCTCACGTCGTCGGATCACCCGCTTGACCTTCACCAGGCGCGTACGACCGCGTGCATCGGGACGCGCCTCGACAATTTCGCTCATGGCACTGCATGCATTCCTCGGCGTCTTTTTTATTCCTGGACTTGGGTGGCGGCACCACCAGCACTGCGGGGTATTCTGGCTCCTGTTCCTGTTCCTGCTCCTCCTCTGGCTCTGGGCTGGTGGGCGTTTCGGGCGTCTTGTGCATGGCATGACTGCTGGCCGCATCCCGCACATGCACGAGCTGCTCCCGCTCCGAGAGGGACAGTCGACGCTCGCGACTGACCAACGGAGGCGCCAGCAGCTGCAACTGATCCTGATCGGGACTGCGTGCCCGACGCTGTTGGTGCTCCTCGGCGGCGCCGATGTCACCGTCGTCATCATAATCCTCTAGCGCGCTGGAGATGAGCACCACGTGCGCGTTGCGTCCGGTGGATATAACCCAAATGCTGCCGCTCAGCAACTGCTGTGCCCGCAAATTGTTCACGCGATACGCCAGGTTGACGATCTTCAGCCGCTGCGTAGAATGAAATTTAAACTAATAAAGATTTGCCTTCACAATATATTTAATTGACTTACGCGCAGCAGCAAGAGCACAACGATTGAGACCAGTCCCAGCGTTAGGTCGCCACGACGCACCTGCTGCAGATTGCCAAAAACGGAGCGCATCGTATTTAGGAAATCCGAACCAGAGCCGCCGCGCCACCCCTAAAGACCTTTCAGCTGTGAGGTGCCAATGATAACAGCCGTGGCCGAGGTGAAGCCAATGGTAACGGGCAACGAGATGAGATCCACCAGAGCGCCCAGCTTGAGCACAGCCATTGCCAGCTCCACTACGCCAGAGATGAGGCACAAGAGTATGCCATACTACGCCAGAGATGAGGCACAAGAGTATGCCATAAGCCGGACCCGAGTCCAGGCCAAAGCCAACGCATCCTGCGCCGTATAGCCATGCAACCACTTCAAGCCTGGCAGCAGAACACTCAGGCTCTTTGAAGCCATATTTACGGTAACTGTACAATAAAAAAAAATGTTTGAATTTAAAAACATATTAAAATATTTTTCGAAATAGTTTCGGTTCAAAAACTTAATTTATCTTAAAAAAAAAAAAATACAAAAAAGTGTCTCCAATGCAAATTTCGATTAAATAAGGAAAGCAGTTTCCCTCTCAATTTCTTGTTCTTTCTAAATGATGCTCAGTTTAATAGAGTATCGCTTTTAAACACGATTTTCATGAACTCAAGTAATTCTTAAAAAATTGGATATTTTTGTTTTGTAATTATAATTTTTTTTTACTTATTACTTTTCTATTCAATTCTCAGGAGTTCAAGTACTGCCAATAACTGATTATCAGCAAAAAGAACTAAAAAACGTATATAATTATTAAAACAGCAGGTTCTACACTTGATAATTTCCTCTTATAGTTAATCAAACATCAAGCTGACATAAAAATCTACGCCTTTTTTGTGTTTGTCGTATTTTAAACTCACCTCTTGTATTATAAACAAATGCACCAAAGCGCATCGATGTCAAAATGCCAACTAAATGTTTTGATTGTGATTGGTACGCTGCTCGCTGAAAACTATAAGATATGAAATATGTTCCATATGCATTTAATTCAATAGGTTAAATAAAATTACAATTCGGCCGACGTGTTATATTTTTTTAATTATTTTCAATAAAATAAGTCGAATCTTGTCTCTCTTTATCACAGTAATTTGTGCTGCATACCGCGCATGAAAATGAAAACAGCTGAATTTAAAGCATTGCCATCATAAACAGCAGCGCCATCTATCTGACATGAATAAAATCTGTTTAGCATTTAAACTATGTACAAAACCTACAGTAAAAATAAACCCAGTAAGTCATTAATTATGAAAATATTTTTGTTTGCCTATTTTAAATACACATTTGCAATTATACATAAACACAAAATTCCAAAAATAGCGCCACTTTTTATTGTGCGGTCCAGGTTTTGTCTCTCGGTTTTCCGTTGCACAGCACTGGAAAATTTGCGCGAGTTTCAACACTGGCACAGATTCATTTCTTTCATTATGGCAATTTAACATAAACAACAATTAACGCCATCTAATTCATTTAACGTCACAGTCATCGCTCAAACACCGGACTTAACTGCTGTTGCCATTCTCACCGATAAAAGCATTAACGCTCAACTGCAGCAACGTACCCTGCAACCCGAAAGTGAAACTCATTCGGCAGCAGCAGCCAGAAAGCATTTTGTAAAACAACAACCATACTATGAAATGGGTAAGTTTCCAGCCAAAGCCAATGCAAATGCTTATATTATTTTAAACAAATTGACAATGGCCTAAGGGCTTCCTCGCTACGATGGTGATGGCCTTCGATTTTTGTTAAACTGCACACATTTTTCACATGCGTACATTGCTCGCAAACACATACATACATATGTATGTTTGTATATGTATGCGATTAGATGTCTCGCGCTTGCAGTTTACACGTAAAGGTGTGTGAAAAAGAGCGGCTGCAATTTTAACAGAACTTTCGTTGTTCCGAAGCGCGGCAAAACTGTTTGCCGCAACAAGCCGTGACCTAGTTTAACGTGTGCCGCAAATTGTTGTTGTTGTTTTTTTTTTTTTTTTTTTTTTTTTTTAGTGCAGATTTAGGTGTTTGCAGTATTATGACACTTATTGCTTTTCGCATAACCTTTGGCCACAGCCCTTGCTACAAGGAGCTGCACATATGCGCGTACATCTTATAATAAATGGGTGTCATCTCTAATAGTGTGATGACACTTGTTAGTTACTTATATGCAGATTTGGAATTCTGGTTTCAATTTGCTGAACAAGTTGAATTGTGCATTTTCGAGGCATGAACTAAATTAGTTATTTTCATAACTGTAGGTTTAAAAGATAAATTCTATTCAATTGATTACTTAATAGCTTAGTAAATGAAAGGTTTCTTTTTAATGATATGTTCAATTCAAGGCATTCTGAACTAAACAAAACAACTATTAGTTTATCTCTTTTTAAAGAGGGACAAGCTGATTAGGGAAATCCTTTTTAAATCTAGGTTTCCCATTAATATTAATAAAAACATTTTCATATAGCTAATTTAAGATCGTTTATACATATACAATTTTTCGTTGACTTCAATTGACAGTCGATATTAAGCTGACTTCATATTTCAATTTCGCAAGCCTTGAAGTCAACGTTACCCAACGTTCTCTTACAGGCCATGCTGTGAGAACTCTAAACATCTCAGAGAATTAAATACAAATTTAAAAACCAAAAACCAAAAAAAAAAAAACCCAAAAAAAACTTATACATAGCTTAAGGTTAACTTTGGTGAGAAGGTGGCTGAAGCGGCTCTGCAGCGGCAGCAACAGACGGCGACCGGCGACGATGTAAGTAGCGCCCGTAACTCCAATCACAAAGTATAAACCAACCCAAGAAAAACAAAAAATAATTAATAATTTGTATATTGCCATTTTGTTTTTTGTGTATTTGTTTTCTTTAGCAGCTAGCAAAATTTAAGCACCTTTTAACTGCAGAATTGGCAAAGATTCAACAACTATTCGCACCCCACAAAAAAAAAAAAAAAAAACGAAAAAGAATAGAAAAGAACAAACAAAATATATCCAATTTCTTTAATTCCGGCTGTCTTAACCAATTGGCCTGGCTACTTATATCTTTATGTTGCTAACATTTCTTTTAAGAACATACTATATGCATATATAGACACACATACAAGCACAACAATATACACTGCACACTTAAACGGAGCTCTGTAGATTTATATCTAAATAGTTTTATATACATATATATCTGTTCTAATCAGTCAAAAGTTGATTGTCTTCATATATGTTACGACTCGAGATCTAGCTTTATAACATGGTTATTTATTTTATAAAAACGGTTTGTAAATGTTTGTAAACACCAATTTTTGTCAAACAAACACTATTTTTAAAACTGATCGCTCCTATACGAGCTGAATGATATAGAAGTCCGATGTTTAAAGTTATTCCTAAAATGCTTGAGACAAATCGTTGCTCGTAATTGATAAGATTTCTTGTGATATTTTCGAATACTCATTTTTTAACTGATCGTTTACTATATATATATATATTTTATTTTTTTTTTTGGTTTCTGTAGCAACCATTTGAAAAAGTAAGCTGAATCGTTATATATTTCTCATATACAAAGTTTTATTAAAATAGCTCAAACTCTGAGAAAATAAGTAAAGTTCGCTTTCAATGCTTTACAGAAGGGTATAACAATTTCTATATATATTTCAGATTTACAATATATTTCATACTTTTACAGAAAAAAAAAATATATATATATATATATATATATG
>SCDT01003616.1:0-19964 GCA_004143765.1 Drosophila melanica
TCGAGCACTCGGAGCCCTTATCAAACAGCCGTTGCCGCCTGACGCCGATGAGCTGTTGTTGATTGCCAATTCGCTGAGACGGCGCCCACATGGAAAGCGACACGGCAGAAATGAAGGCTGCAGTTCAGGTTCCTAGGCAACTCTACGCATTTTCATTACAAAACTGCCATGGACCGGCATCTGTGGCCAATTATACACTGGCCCCGATCCTTTGAGCGTGACGTCATATGCTGCCGGCTATCGGCACCTAACAATATCCCTATTCATACAAACCAATCCCGCACTCACACACACGCCGAAGGATTTTCGGAATAGCCGATAATTTATTTCTGTAAACAGTTTTCACAAGAACTGCGCCAACAACTTTCCTGCCCTTCAACCAGTCTCTATCCAACAGCTGACCAAAGTCCGTTGCTTATTCCTTATGTGGTAGGTGGAACAAATTTTTAAGTGGCCGCTGCTAACAAGCAGATCTCATCAAAGCGGATTATGATACCGCGACACGNCAGAAGAACTGCGCCAACAACTTTCCTGCCCTTCAACCAGTCTCTATCCAACAGCTGACCAAAGTCCGTTGCTTATTCCTTATGTGGTAGGTGGAACAAATTTTTAAGTGGCCGCTGCTAACAAGCAGATCTCATCAAAGCGGATTATGACCGCGACACGGCCAGGTGAGTGTTTTGGCATAAGCTAAGTTATGTCCATCGCTACCAACATTTTTATGGATCTTTTTTATATACAGTTTGTCCTGTGTGAATGAATAACTGATAGACAATGAACCCTAAAAACTAGCTGATATTTCATATGAAGCAAAAGTTATTAGATAGATCGTGTTTTAAGGGATTCGACATCTATTTAAAACTAACCAGGAAAATATTTTACTCAACTATGCATTTTTTCTATTTAAATTCCGGCTATTGTAGAAATATTGAGAACTCAAAAAAAAAAAAAATACTTCAACTATCTCTATATCTATTTTCCATATAATTATCATTTCGTCAGCTAACTTTACTTAATAAAAATTTCACGAGCAGATCTGTTAAAATCACAACCAAAATATTTTTCAATAAACCCATTTTTGGTTTTAATTTTAAATCATTTATTTATTATTTTCAATGAAAAACTAAACTAAACGTTCTCTTTATGTATCCATTGAGAGATATAAATTGTATATCTGTTCTGTGTGCCAGAATCTCTGTCTGCCTGAATCTCTGTCTGTCTGTTTGTCGTGTTTGATTCGTGCTGTCCTTCCGTCTGTCTGAAGTTAAGAAGTTCTAAAAGATGTTTTAAAGTATTAATTTTTAAAGATGTATTTCCTATTAAGGAGGTAACTGAGCACATACACAACCATACTTTATATATACATATATGATTCAATTAGAGGTTGCGCCGATTCGACTTGGATGAAAATTGTAGCTTAATGCCAAAAGATTCGTTCAATTCAGCAGCTGAAACATAATTAGGATTCACTTTTTGCATACCCATATTTTCACTTGAGAACTAATCGGTTTACCACTGTGCTCTCTTTACTGACTACCAAATGAATGCGACACAGAAATGCGAAATCAATTCAAGTGCAAAAACCAAAACTAATGATAAAAGTGCAAAGCTGAATAGAAACTCATAAAGAATTATATATGATGATAAGCCAAAGGAGCTAGAAGCAAAAAAAAATATGAAGAAAAAAACACATAATCCACTCAATAGCCAAAATAAAGTTTACAGTTCCACAATGTCCACTTCACATGTAAATCTGAATGATAGGGATATGTATGTATGAATGGTATATAGAAGAGGGAGGCGGCTAGAAAACTGGAATCGCCTACATGATGAACATTTCAGAGATAGAAAAAACATCTGCCCTTGATGGCACTTTAGTTAACGAAAAATAACAATGGTTAAAAATATACATAGACATGTATATGTTTTTATATATATATATACATATATATATATATATATGTATATTCGTATGCATGCAGCGTGCAAACAAAAAAATCTCATTGTTGTTGTTGTTGCTGTTGTTGTTGACTGGCTGTGCCATCGATAATGTCCAGCATCCGTTATAGAGAAAAAGGAAGTCGAAATAAACGACAGCAGCGTGTGCCTAGTGCCTGATGTCCTTTGCCTCAAACTGTCTGTGTATGTGTGTGTGTGTGTGTGTATGTATGTTTGTGTGGGGGTTGCACACGCGTCCTACTCAGACCGCTGTGGCGTTGTCCTCAACTATTTGCACTGGACGGACGAGCCGGGCCGGCTGGTCAGTGGCTGGAGTCCTGCGAACAGGACAGCCTTTAACTGCCTACGTTTGGACAGTTTGCTACATTTGCCGCGCACAAACAATGAAAAGTGCGTGTGTGTGTGTGTGTGGGTTACTCGATTCAGTTCGATTTTCTTCTGTTTTTTTCGCAGCCTTTCTTTATCTATTCTATTTGGACGAGTCCGGCGACGCAGATGTCCGCGAGTCAACAGAGTAATCGTAGATGCCTGGGAGANAAAGTGCGTGTGTGTGTGTGTGTGTGGGTTACTCGATTCAGTTCGATTTTCTTCTGTTTTTTTCGCAGCCTTTCTTTATCTATTCTATTTGGACGAGTCCGGCGACGCAGATGTCCGCGAGTCAACAGAGTAATCGTAGATGCCTGGGAGACACCATCAAGCGGAAGACTGCCCAAAAAGAGTTGTTCTAACAACATGCTTATAAAATATCTGTACATAAATGCCTATGTAACAATATTTTTTTGGTAATCCTCATCCCCCTTTCCGATTCGCAAAGAACCAATCAAAATGTTTGCAGCTCAACCCAACCCAAAAAAATAAAAAGTCAAAAAAACGCCTATTACACAATTGAGACCCAACAGTTTCACGCTTCGCACATAAAAAACGCGATTACGACCAATAAAAATATAGAAAAATACAAATACACACAATCTTTATATAAAAGTGCCTGCAAAAAAAACTACCCAAAAAGCGGCGCAAAATGCAACAAAAAAATATATAAATAGAAGCGAAACAACTGAAAATGATTCGAAATGTGCCCAAAAACTGCGAAAGTCGCAAACAGGGTGGGTAAGTGAAACCACCCCTCAGGGAGGGTTGCAAAATTTCCAGCAACTATTTCAGCAATGCTGAATGAATCGATATTTTTGTTGCTCGCCTTTTTTGTTGTTGTTTTTTTTTTTTTGTTTTTTTCTCTATTTTTTGGCATGTGAATAAAAAACAGGTAGTTGGCATTGTTGTTATTTTTTTTTGTATCTCTCAGTAACAGATACTTTTTCTTGAGCAACATGTGCTGCTGCTGAATAGATGAGGTATCTGTTTGGTCCCAAAATCGACTTATTGGTGCAAATGTCAGCTGGAGTTCTGTAATGTGAGCAATTGGAGACGCTTTGACGTGGCATCATTATCAGGACCAGGACAACTTACAGGTGTTAAATGATACACACATAAATCCTGCCTGCAATATTCAGTGCAACTCAGATATCAAGACGTTAAGCATTTGATGGGCGGATATCGGTTTTGGGTTACGGTTTAGCCATCGGCTGGGGGGGAGGGGAATGTGACTCGGGCCCAGGAATGCTTAGCTCCTTACTGCGTATCCTCAGCATGGGCATCAACAGCTGGTCACAAGCCTTTACTCGCCAGCCAGGTGCTACTCCGCCAGCGACTGCATCCATCAGAACTGTCGTATTTGTTCTATGTGAAGTGCATCCATTATGCTGCATATATTTTCCTTATTTTCATTCAATTGTCTGGGCCTAAGCACTTTTTCCAGCTGGTCACTAATTCAATTGAATTTGGTCACTAATTCAATTGAATTGTGAAAAGGGGCAACAGCTCGGTTTGCCATTTCCATTGCCACATTTCCATGTGGCAGTTATATTTGCCACATCAGCTCAGCGCAGCGCAACGAAATCATTTTGTTGCCTTTCATCCTGAATTTTGAACATTTTGCATAGCTGAGCGGCAACCCTTCAATAAAAGGTGCTATTTTGATGCATTTTAACCCTTTATTTTGGGTTTTTTCTTCTCGGCTCGATCGCAGTTTATATAAATCACAAACATTTCTGGTGGTGACTTTCTGTAACAGAAACAGCTGCTGCGGATTGGATAAAAGACAATTACAGCTTGTCATCATCATTTTAATTAATTATGCGAATTGCGAAATGTTTTTTTTTTACTAAATTGAGGATATTTAATAAAAAAGGTTACCTATTGTTATTTTACTTAATATAACATTAGTTAATATATTACAAATGTTTCCTTATTCTGATCATCAAAATGTTTTCAGATAGGCGTATCTATAAAATATCTTTTGTTATGTAATTTCAATATCTCTACAAAATCGCCATTTTCTTTTCATTTTCAAAATTACCCTGCTCCCTTCTCACCCTTTTCACGCACACATAATTCCAGTTTTGTATGTATTTTTAAAAATATAAAACACACTCAGACATTTCTCTATACCCTCTATAACGCCTGCCCACACACTTTATAGCACTATCGAAGGGTAGAAAAACTCCAAATTAACGGCACACAATAAAAATAAAATAATATGAGCGCTGCGAGTGCCCGAAAAAGAGTTTAAATGATTTGTTTTTATTTTTAGACAGCCCCTCGCATTGTTCGACAACACGTAAGTCGATATTATGGCGGGCCAATCAACGCGCGGGGATTACACGGAGATGTCGGCATCTTTGGGCGCGTGGCACCGCAAGATCCCCGGCATTGAACTTGAAAAAGTGCCCGAAAATGTGCCCAACAACAACAACAACAACAAGAACAACAGCAGCAGAAGCGACAACAGCCTCTTCTTTACCCTTTCAACACGTTGGGCAATCAAAGAATCGTGCTCCGACAAACCCTTCGACTGTCACACGTCTTTATAAATAGCCCGAGCCGAACGGGGAACCCTTCCCCGATCTTTTCTATGTGTTCTTTTTACGTGCCGCTAACTTGTTGCATCATCATCCTCAATCCTCAATCCTCATCGAGTTACCCTCATCACATCGAGTGCACACTCAAATTAACCACCAATAAAAAGGCAGCACTTCATAAAAAAAAAGAACAACTTCCGTTTTTTTTTTGGCCTTTTGTTCAATTTCCCCTGTTTTTTAAATGATGTTGTAATCGAGGAGTCACGCAAGCACCCCTAATCTGATTTTTAGCGCCACTTATCGCTCACTTTTTATAGGGGTGGGCAACTAAAAAATTGACATGGTAATTGCTGTACATATCATGTTCTTTATGAGGCTTCATTATGTGTTTAACTTTTGGCGTGGAGGTAACAACGTTTTTTTTTAAGGGTGCTCGAACTGGGCGTGGTTTGGGAATAATTAGAATAATAAATGTTTTTCAAAATGAACTCTGTGTGGGCTTGCTACTCCACAGAGAGCAAACATATTAAAATGAAAAATCGTGTATTTGGGGGGGAAAAAAAAAACATTTTTAATAATATATATATATTCAAAGCAAAAATTGCTATTACTTAAATTTTAAACAAACTTTTTAAGGTATTTTAAGATGAGAGTAAATTCAAGTATCATGTAAACTTTACCCAAAACAAGCTAAAATTCTGTGATAAATTTAAAAGTAATTTATTTTAAAGTTAGCATAGCTCTAACAATATAGTTTTGATGATTTCTCATCATTGGAATTTTTTAAAAAATTTTATAAATTTGCAGAAATATGCTCATCAAATAATCCCATATTTACTCCAACTGTATCCGAGCATGTTCGATATTTTTGACATTTTAATTATTGTTTCGTTCTGCATTTTTTGCTGCTGCTCGGACTGCATAATGAACTCATCGCATAAAATGCTGATCGAATAGCGCCTCGAGCGGAGTTGCAACAAATTGCCGCCCATGCGGCGGCTAACAATGCCGCCTGAATAGAATGAATATTCGGGTCTGTACGCAAATTCAAATGTCATTCAAATAACGGTCGCCGGCACAATGACGCTGCTAAATGGACGGGCACGCGGCCAGAACCGGTAGGTGTACGAGTAGGAGTACGAGGACAAGAATAAGAGCCACGGGACAGAGCAGCAGCAGCAGCAGCAGCAGCAGCAGGAGGAACGCCTGCATCTCATTTCAGCGCAAATCTGTTCGTTGTTGTCAGGAAAATACGATTTCAATGCGACAGCGCGCCAATATCCTGGCACAGGATACGAACGTATATTGTTTTTATTTTCATGTTCCATCCGGTTTCATGTGCTCGCTGCCCGGTGCAGCGTTGGCGTTGTCGTTAGCAGGCAGCAGGCAGCAGGCGGCGGCTACAAAAACAAAAACAGCAAAGGACCAAGGAACAAAACTGGCTTTGAAAGTGGCACTGAAAATGAAACTCAAACTGGGCCCTGGGTGAGCCAACGGTCTCGGCTTCCCTTTCAGCTAAACCACAACATAAGCCAAAGGCAACTGCCAACCTTCTCCTTCTCCTTCCCCGTTGCCGTCCCTGTCCCCGTCCCTAAGTGTTTGCATCGATAAGCGTGACATTTTCATATTGTTGGCGATCTGAATCCGAGTCTCATTCATGCATTGGCCGACGATTGAAATCTCCAAGAGTATCCCAGCTGAGCCGCAGCACGCCAATCACACACTGACGGGATTAGTTGAAGTGAAGTTTTTTATCTTTAGCTAGTCGTCGATTGTCCTGCGCTAATTGGACCGATCGTCACATAGCTTCATCTATTCAGCCGAGATGCGACCGGATGGCCGTGAAATCGGAATCCTCTTCCGATTGGACAGTTGCGATGTCTTTAGTTATATCAATAATCTTTCGTTTTCACAAGCGTGCAATTGCCGTTAAATTTGAGCTGATCGTTGTGTCTAAAAAACCATTTTGAAATTATGTATTTGTAGATTTGAAGTAAAAAGTGGTACTTATACAATTAGATTCCTGAAGATATAAAATTTTAAAAAATTGCCATACTATTAATAATTCAAGTTAAAATTGCATTCAGATTTTAATTAAATACTATTAAAACCACAAATACAACATTTTTACAATTTTAAATAAGCTTAAGAAAACCTTGAAAATATGAATATAAGCAGATCAGGATCAGGATAACTAATAGTTACAAAATGGTGAAAAGTAGTCAAACCTGGTCCCAGGAAATTTGCCACTATTTTTTACAGCAAGGTGAAAACAATTTTCGATTGCAATTTTGTTCTTTTAAAATAAAACCCGATTGCCTGATAATCAAAAAAAAAAAACCCGAACGAAGGAGCACATTCTCATTGTATACTCGCACTCGACAGGGGCAATTTTTAACACATCTCTTAAAACATGGGGCAAGAAATATTCATGGATGAGAAATTACGAAAAACTACCAGAAATTAGTGCATAACTTCATAACTCCAGTTTGGACAAATGTCAAGCGGGATCGCAGCCAGGGTTCGACTTAACCCCGCGCTCATTTAAATGTCACTTCTGCAGAAAGACAAACAAATCCCCAAAGGACCAGGCATAAGAAAATCATTTGTGAGGCGCATTTATCCGAAGAATGCGTATTTGAACTTCACCTCGGGGTTGGCGTTGAGGCCGGGGTCAGGCTAGGGATCTTGAGCGTGTGCTAGGGGCACCAGGAACAGCAGCCAAATGCCATCAAGGGTCGCGACTTTGGCGCGCAAGATTTGTGTGTTTCCGGAGCGAGTCGGGGTAAGGGCAAGGGTCTGAGTGTGCGTCCTATAATAGCCGCATTTCCTTGACGGGCTGCCTGCTCCTTGGCGAGCGTAATAGCGTAAACATTTAATGGGAGCGTGCGCTGCGCACGCGCAACATTGCCTCACCCTCGGCTCGAACCTCGCTCGTGNGCCTGCTCCTTGGCGAGCGTAATAGCGTAAACATTTAATGGGAGCGTGCGCTGCGCACGCGCAACATTGCCTCACCCTCGGCTCGAACCTCGCTCGTGTTCATTGTTTGGTTTCCTTAAGGATTTGCGTGTTGCTTCTGCGTCTTATGATTGATTGAATGCTTTATTCTCAAGTCTATGATTGTTCAATATTCATTGTATTCTGACGATTTTTCATATTCATGATCATAATCTTGTGGCATTTTCTATTGAGCATGGAAAGTTCTTTGGGGTCTAATAGATTTGTGGTTGATAGCTATAAAAAAAAATATATATGCACATTGCCTGAGTAGATTCAAATAAAAAAGATCGTGATTTTTCATAATGCGGAACTGATTGTATAAGTTGGAATGAGTTTTGAATTTATAGAATCTATTTAATATTTTGGCTTCTTTATAAAATCTCAGGATAAAACTTCTTAAAATTAACTGTTGTACTCGAATCTAAACCAAATTAGACTTTGAATACATTTTCCTCAATGTATTAGAATTTACCGAAATATACGATACTCGTTTTTTATTAATTTTTGGTCAATTTAATCATTGGGTAGGGAATTTTCTGATCACTGAAACATGTTAGCGTTGCACCCATTCAACATTTATTAAAAAGGATATGGTTTTCTGCAAATATATTAGTATATAAAAGAAGGACTTCAATCTGAGAGACTAAATACAAAATAGGTTTGCATATTGCCCCAACAGATCGAGCTTATTTCGAAGATTTAAAAAGCGGCTTTCACTTTTTATACACGTTTACCAGATAAATTTAGTATATTTGTTGGTCGGTCCGTCCATATGAACGCAATTTCTTTCGCTGCTTTTGTAGCCAGAAACTTGAAACTAGGAATATATATTCGCGTCAGATAAATCTTTAAAATTTTGTCGAAGTAAGAGAGATTACTTATAAAGTCTAAAAATCGCAGGAAGCATACAATTTCAATTTTCCACAATTTTAGAGCTGGAGTCACCAAATTTGGCAGACACTTTTCTACGGACCTTTAAAAATTGAGCGAAACTATTTCGGTCCGCCCACTTCGCACAAATAACAAAAAAACGATATTTTCAAAAATAACAATATTAAAACAATCGACGAGTGTTGCGTAGTAGGGTTACACCCGGCTGTAACATTTTTACTTGTATTTTAAGCGAATCTGATATGATATCAGTTGTGTGTGCAAATGAAGGATATTAGAATATTCAAATAAATAACGTTCGCTTACATCAGAAGGGGCAACTAGAGTAAAAAATTCAGAGAGAGACGTGGGCTCGTATATGCCTGTTCTGTCCGTCTGAATGTCGCGCTCTGGCTGCCACACATGTGGCACATTTAACACCTCCAATTCATAATGAATGAGTTAAGAGCATCAACAAACTAAACATCGACATATCGCGCGACTACTGCGACCGCTGCTCTGCCTCTGGTGTGCTGCTTGGAGAATTACATGTCGGGGATACGCCCGCATGGCGGTGACATTGGCGGCCCGGCAGGACATGTGTTAATCAAGTAGCAACCTCGGCGGCGCATAACTCAACCGTAGTCTGCAGATGTGGGAAAGAGAACGAGTGAACAGCTGCAGCTCCGATTCCCAACTCTCCGGCAAGGACTAAAAATAGTTGCTGGCAAGGTGCAGGGCACAGTTGCGTTTCTCCCGGGGGGGAATTTATGTGACAGAATTCTCATGTTTACGCTTAATTTTCATTTAATTTTTATGGGCGCCAAGTCGAGACGTCTGCTTACACATATTGGTATCCCTGTTCGATTTGGCCATTTGTCTGGTTGCCAAGATCCGCCTGACATGGATCGTTGTGTGCATTAGGCAAACAAAAAACGTAACATGATCTAAAAAACCAATAACCATTGGCAAAAGAAAAGGTGACAAACAATCAGAAGACACAAACATTAGGCAAAAAAGCGCAATTGTTACAACATGACAATTGAATGCAACTGTGCTGTGTGGACAAGATGGATCGCCCAAGTGGAAATCTGAGCATCCCAAGAGAAAAAGTGAGAGAGAGAGAGAAAGAGAGTGAGAGAGAGATCGAAAAAGTTTGAGGGATGAAAAAGAAACTCAAAAAAAAAACTCAGCCCCTGTTTGGAGTGAGAGCTCAATAAAGCAGCAGCGACCTGAATACCTTGAGTTATAGCTCAGGAGCGAACCCCTGTGTCTATGACATGCCTAAGAAGTCCAAAGTTGACCTCTAAGACGACCTCAAAATGTGTCCGTCTGAGCGCGCGCGCGCTCGCTGCTCCTTTTGTGCGTGCGCCGGTCATTGTTTGACCTTTTCTGAATCTTTTTCTCCTTTGGCACCCGCTTGTCTTTGTCTTATGTTTGCGTTTTGATCCTGGCCCGTTGTCAATGCCAAAGGCCATTGCAATAAATGTTATAAAGATTGCTTATTGTCTTCCTCTGCAATTGCTCAGAGTTTGTGCCATAAATTGCCCCTAGCCGGCTGATCGGTGACCGTTGGTCCGTTGGTGTCGCCTAGCGTTGAAAAATGCATTGAATGATGCCTTAATTGTGGTGCAGTCGCTTCAACGGCAGCTGAAACTTTATATTTCCATTGAACTATCTTGGCAATTGCGGGAGTTAAGTATATGTTTTACTCTGTTGGAACGCNTGGTGCAGTCGCTTCAACGGCAGCTGAAACTTTATATTTCCATTGAACTATCTTGGCAATTGCGGGAGTTAAGTATATGTTTTACTCTGTTGGAACGCAAACACTTGCAGTTATTTGGAATTTAACACCCGAATCGTGCTTCGATTCATAAATAATCTCAATTAAATTATGTAAAAATAAAAAAAAAACAATTTTTAAAATTTTAAATTCTAGCAATACTAAAATAAAAGTAGCTTGAGTTAATATTAATATGGTTTACCTCAACATATAATTTTTGTAATCATTTGTTCTACCAATTATTCCATTCATATGATATTAAATATTTGAAAAAGTTTTGGTTTGGCGCATTTATTTCATAAACGCGGTCATACTGGTTGTATAATAGTATCGATTCCATCATCGATGNGATAATTTTTGTAATCATTTGGTGTACCAATTATATGATATTAAATATTTGAAAAAGTTTTGGTTTGGCGCATTTATTTCATAAACGCGGTCATACTGGTTGTATAATAGTATCGATTCCATCATCGATGTGAGTATAATGCGATAGTATCTCATTTCGATAACTTTACTTTTTTCTTCTCTATACGACCTCCCATCAGCTGTCTATGCAGACAAGAATGAAAGACGTTTACGTTTACATATTTAGTTTTTAAACAAAAAGAAAATGAGCCAATACAGTAACGTTAAGTACACCACATCACCAACGCCATCCGTGGTGTCCGGCTATTCAAGCACATCACGGCTACACTCGCCGTTACCGCCGCCCGCTGTACATAGCAAAGATTGTCTCTCGGCGACATCGAAAAGCTACAAATATCTGCGGCGGTTACTTAAATTCAATCAAATGGACTTCGAATTTGCATTCTGGCAAATGATCTATTTGTTTATAGCGCCACAGAAAGTGTATAGGAATTTCAACTACAGGAAACAAACCAAATCTCAATTTGCTCGCGACGATCCCGCATTTCTGGTGCTGTTAGTGATTTGTCTATGTGGTAAGTCCATAAAATTCGATTCGAATGTCTGTATAGTAAGATTCACATTTTGCTTACAGTTACTTCATTGGGTTTCGCATACGTATTGGGCTTGTCTATTTGGCAAAGCATTTCCTTTATTTTCTACGTGGTTTTCGTCGATTGCATATTTGTTGGCATCATAATTGCATCATTCTTCTGGGCGGTCACCAATCGCTACTTGCGCACCAACAATCTGGAGCCAGACATTGAGTGGGGCTATGCGTTCGATGTGCACTTGAACGCCTTCTTTCCTCCGCTGATGCTGCTACATTTCATACAATTGTTTTTTTACAATTGGCTAATTAGTCGGGCATGGTTCATTTCGCGATTCCTTGGCAACTCCTTCTGGCTAATGGGCATGAGCTACTATGTGTACATCACTTTTCTGGGCTACAACTGTGAGTGAAAGCCGCAAGTGATGTAAATTGAACTAACTGTGTTCTTTCTTACAGGTATTCCACATTTAAAGAATACGCGCCTAATTCTCATTGCACTACCCATTATCTTCCTTTTGTATCTTGTCGTCACTATCATAGGCTGGAATGCGACAATTTCGTTTGTAAACTTCTATAAATATCGCGTGTATTAATGATGAACTTTCGTGGGTTGTAAATTATTCTTCTTCTTAGCTGTTAGGCGCTCCCTGCGATAACGACTAATAATTCTAACTACTTTAGCATAATCCATGTTAATATATACGCAAAAAAGTTTAACTTTCCATACGAATAGCCAATTGTTTTTGGTTTTATTTAACAAGATACTTTCAAGTTCTTATGCCAGCTGCTTGGGCTTGACAAAGGTTCGTTTCCGCTTGTTGCGCTTGCGCTGCACCTCCAGGGTATGCAATTCGGTGTGGACCTCGGCGAAGATTTCCTTTTGCTCCTCCTCGGGAATTGTGGAGCGGTATTGCTTCATTAAATCGTATTTCTCCCATGGTTTCTGAACTTTTTCAGCTGACTTGCGGTGCTTGTCCTTTATATACTGATCGATGTTTGCCACGCCAAGCAAATTTTGACGCTCCCAGCGCTCCAACCAGGGTCGTGGACGAAGAACAACCTTTATATCATTAACTGGCACTGGAGTTCCTTCCTCTAGCGTTTCCGCCTCCATGTGCTCATCAAAAGTGCTGTACTCTGGCAGCGCGTCACGCAAATAGAAGAGACTATCGTCCAAGCGCTTCTCTAGTCGCAATACCTCAACTTTTAGTATTGTTGGGTCGTACAGCTCGTAGACGATCTCAATGCCCTGATGATCAATGACGTTTCGAAGAATGAAGCGTGCGCGCAGTCCACAGCGTTCGCGATGTATGCAAATTCCTACAAAGCGGCTCGTCTTGCCAGCCGCATGGGGATCGGAACTTGTCACCGCCAGAATAGAGCCCACGTAGAATTCAGGCAGCTCGATTTGACGCCGACGGTCCAGCATATCCAATCTCTCCAACTTTTCACGCACTGTATTGCGCCATTCCACTTTTGGATCGGGCAGAAACTCGGGATAGACAAAGCGATAGTGTGCGGGCACAATAGGTTTGCGATGGACCGACGGACCAGCTGCATCCTGCTGTTGCGGCACTGCAACTGCTACGGCCTGCTGTGTCGGTTTTGTGGAAAATGTGACTGAAAGTGTAGAACATGAGCATATTCTGCTTTTAGGCCATGTGTAATGTATATTCACCAATTCGCTTAAAAGTACATTGTTGCGCCAATCTATTACTTAAAATTCTAGCATTAACATTCATTTTAGATTATTAGAATTATATGTTTAGATAATCACGGCTATGGATGGCTAGAGACTTCGACCCATCTACGATTTTTTCGGTTATCGAATATCGAAAAACTACTCAATTTAAAGTGTGACCGGTTGAAGTGCATCACTGTTTTGATTATTCGCGGTTAACAGCAACCACCAGTTGATACTTCTGTTATCGACGGGTATAAAACAGCAAGGGTTTTGTTAGACCACGTAATTCAAAATCTAAATATTTTTCTGTAATACTATACTATACCATTTATTTTGAATTCTAAATAATAAATCCAACAATTTAATTTCCATTTAACAAATCAAACTAATTAAATACCTTCAATGTCAATTTTATGTTGAAAATTTTCTAAGATTTTTATTTAATTAAAAATCCCTACAATTACGTATAAAAAAACATAGTTTTATCATTCGTTGTATATAACAGATTTTTCTTATCGATAACTGTTTAAATGTTTTTAAAATGTAATGTGCTTGTATTTATATTTGTATTATTATTTTTAAAAAATAAAGAAATGAAAATATTAATAAAATATCAATTTGTTAAATAATAAAATAGTTTTCTTAATATCATTGCATTTCGATGTTTAACAATACTTCATTGCATTTAAAGTACTCAATAATATGATTAATGAAAATGTATAAGTATTGAAATAATAGAAAGGATAAAACAAATTGAATTACAGTTGGAATAATGTCGCCTAATAGCGCCTCCATCAGTCAGCAGAATTAACACTCAGTACGCGCGGCGGCAATTGCATGCGCGCTATTCGCACTATAGCGCGCTTTATAGGTGGGAGCACCAAATCTTTGTGACCATTGCGCAAATCCTTGTGAACGCCATTGTTGTGAAGTCTGTGTATGTGCCTCTTGAGTGCCTGCGCTTGGGTGAATGCGAAGGCGCAGTAGTTGCATTTGTAGGGACGCTCGCCGGTGTGCACTCGAATATGTGTTATTAATCCGTACCTGCGTGGAAAACCCTTGCCACAGGTGTCGCAAATATGTGTCTTTCCAGCTCTGATCGATCTGCGATGTACAGAGGAATATCAACTGTTCTTTGTGTACAGACATCATCAAAACATTACTTACGTTTCGTTTTCGCCCAATCCGTTCTTCATCTTACTGTGTTTTTGTTTCCCGTTCATTAGCACAGCACGACTTTTGGCGGGTTTCTCTTTAACATTTAGGTTGGCTGATGCCTTCCCATTGTTCAATATTGTGTCCATGTCCGCCAATTCAAATTCTAGGTCCAATTCTTCGTAGGCTACTGGCGCTAATCTATTTCGGAGACCCCGTTCCAGAACATTCAACCGATTTTGTTTTGCTTTTCGGGCACTAGTCTTGATGTTGATTTGTTTCTTATGCTTGGTAGCAGCAGACGGCTTTCTGGCAGGCTTGTCACCTTGTTCATGCGGCACCGTCTGATGAAGGGTTAGCTGAGATTGCAGTTTAAATGAAGCGGGGTACTGTTCACAGTGAAAGTCCTCGGTTATGTGATATTGCATATGAGCCGTGAGCATATGGTTTTGTCTGAACGATCGCGAGCAATGGGGACACTTGAACGGAAGTTCGCCAGTGTGGATCCTAGTATGAATTGTCAGGTCGTGACTACGCAGGAAGCCTTTGCCGCAAGTGTCACAGAAATGCGTTTTCTCACCAGTGTGGCGTCTGGTTGACACACACAAAAAACAGAATATTATCTTTGTCTACAAAAAGTATGCTACTGTTTTCACTCACTTCTCGTGTACTCCCAGAAGATACAGTCGGCTAAACCCTTTTCCGCAAAACTTGCACTTGTGCGGCTTTTCTCCATTGATCTGTGGCCTGCGCCCGCTGACCAGGACAGTTGATTTGTGGCGCTTTGGCGGTACTCTCGCTGGCAATTTCTCATTAATTGGTAGCGCCCTTTCAGTTCCAGTGGGTTCATCTTGATGCACTGGCTCCACTTTAATGCAACTTAAGTTTACTCCTTTTTCGTATACAGCTTCCACAAAGGGAAGTGCACACTTGGCGTCTTCCTTTCTTTTAATGTTCAGGAGCTGTAGCAGTCTGCGATTGCTTTCCTCACAGGTGCGTTTGAACTTATAGGCATTTTGTGCCGCTAGCACGCAGGACAGGCATATGTGCTGGGGCAGCGAATCTTGCGGATTCACTTCGCAGAATTCATTGAGCATTTCAGCAAGGCTAGGATCCTTTTTGGATGGCTGCTGTCGTTTGGCGAATATGTCAACCAATGTTACGGAGCTATCCATGCACACACGGCAGAGCTGGTCCATATCTAAATCAAGAGCACTTTAACGTAAGCGTCACATTAAAAATATATAAACAACAAATTCGTAATTTTCATAAACGAAAAATTATGTATATACATATTTGCGTAAACACACAAGTTGTGTCCGATTTCGATTGCTAATATCGATTTTGGAGAGGTTGCAACCATGTAAACAGCTGATTTAAGTATTTAATTTGCCTTCTGGAACGATTATCAATGAGCTTACCCCTCCGTTTAACAGTTTTGTGAGTGGTGTTGTGTTAATAACACGTCTGATAATTTTGCTTAATTGGCTAGCTGTTTTAGGAAATCTGCAAGTAACGTGATCAGCGTAGCCCTACAAAATTTAAAAACCACAAGATTGTCTCATCAAACTACAACCCAGTCACAACGTCTCGAACACACAAGAGCTTCGCTACACCGAATAAGAAAATGCATCACCAGTTGCCAATCTTCGCCTGCGGCGAAATTGTGCGCGGGTTTGGTCGTGGGTCTAAGGAGCTTGGCATTCCAACAGGTGTGAAACGATATTGATAGTTATTCGCTTGCATTATCAAATCATCAATTATTTCGTTTGTAAGCAAACTTGTCTCTGGAGGCAGTCAAGTCCCTGCCGGAATCTCTGCATACTGGCGTTTATTATGGCTGGTCAAACGTAAACAATGGTGAGGTGTACAAAATGGTGCTAAGTGTGGGCTGGAATCCCTTTTACAACAACAAGGAGAAGAGTGTGGAAACGCATATGCTACATAATTTTAACTGTGACTTGTATGGGAAAATCTTAAAATTGTGCATTGTAGGCTATTTAAGACCTGAGCAAAATTTTGAATCACTAGACGCCCTAATTCTTGGTATTAAGTTGGATATAGAGAAGGCTAAAACGTTGCTAGACACACCGGACAGTAAAAAGCTGCAAACGGCTGCCTACTTTTCAGAAGAATTAAAAAAATGTTGACAATTCTGATTGCGGCGCGTACTAAATTGTATCACTCAAGTGAAATAATGGCACGAATAGACGAGATGCACGTACTTGATAGAAAGTAAAATGTACTTAGAAAAATTCTGATCTTGAATTAAATGCAATTATTTTTATCACGTAAATCGATTGATTGATTACTTCAGGCACGTCGGTAAACGCAAGTACTTGACTATCAAATACCCTACGTTCAATAAGTTTGACGCACACAGATATGATAAGCCACTTGAAACATTACAATTTCAACTAATTTAATCAATGAATAATATAAAGGGATTGTTTTCGTAATATATTCAATTGTATATCAATAATACACTACATATATTTAGCATTAAGTCTGAAGGTTCTTTCTACTAAGATTAAACGTTTTAAATGTGTACAAGCTCAATTTTCCGTTATTACTGATCGTGTATATCATATGGGCTCATTAAAAAATATCGATGTTATCCATGTAAGTGCTATCGATATTAGCATCGATCTTTGACTTTTGGTGTTGATCGCGGTAAGTTTTTTGCGTGAGCGAGGCTAAGATTGGTGTATATAAAACCGTTGCATAAATCAACAGGTAGATCAGATCAAAGCTTTGCGTAAACCAAGCTGGTTAACAAGAACCCCAATCCACACAGCGCCGAGGACAGCCACAACATGTCAAGCAGCAGCAACGTGTTGACGCCGCAGCAACAACAGCATGTGCGCATTGTTGAAAGCCACGATCAGCAACAGGTGGAGGCCGATGCGCCTACGTCGTCGTCGTCAGCAACGCTGTCCATTGCTGAAAGCAAGGAACTAACCGGTTTGACGCATGAATGCGGTGTTTTTGGAGCGATTGCCTGTGGCGACTGGCCCACCCAAATTGACATTGCGCACGTGATCTGCTTGGGGCTGGTGGCGCTGCAGCATCGTGGACAGGAGTCGGCAGGCATAGCGACCAGCGAGGGCAAGTGCTCCAAGAACTTCAATGTGCACAAAGGCATGGGCATGATCAGCAACCTATTCAACGATGACTCGATGAAGAAGCTTCGCGGCAACTTGGGCATTGGTCACACGCGCTACTCCACAGCCGGTGCATCGGAAGTGGTGAACTGCCAGCCGTTTGTGGTACACACGGCGCACGGCGCCCTGGCGTTGGCCCACAACGGAGAGTTGGTTAACAATGAATCTCTGCGTCGCGAGGTGCTGGGCCGCGGCGTCGGTCTGTCCACGCACAGTGATAGTGAGCTGATTGCCCAATCGCTGTGCTACGCACCAGAAGGTGTCTCCGAGCACGACGGACCGAACTGGCCGGCACGCATCAGGCATTTCATGATGCTGGCGCCATTGTCCTATTCGCTGGTCATCATGCTGAAGGACAAGATCTATGCTGTGCGGGACACATTCGGCAACCGGCCGCTTTGCATTGGCAAAATTGTGCCCATCAACTCTGGACATTCCATAAACAACACTGAAACGCCCGCAGATGGCTGGGTGGTGTCTAGCGAGAGCTGCGGATTCTTGTCGATTGGTGCGCGCTATGTGCGCGAAGTGGCACCGGGCGAGATTGTGGAGCTGACACGCAAGGGCTATCGCACCGTGGACATTGTGGAGCGTCCGGACTTCAAGCGCATGGCCTTCTGCATCTTCGAATACGTGTACTTTGCCCGTGGCGACAGCATCTTTGAGGGCCAGATGGTGTACTCTGTGCGTCTGGAGTGCGGCCGTCAGCTATGGCGTGAGGCACCTGTCGAAGCGGACATTGTGAGTTCAGTGCCAGAGTCGGGCACTGCCGCAGCCCATGGCTATGCCAGGGAGTCCAATTTAGAGTTCGCTGAGGTGCTGTGTCGCAATCGCTATGTGGGCCGCACCTTCATACAGCCCTCGACGCGTCTGCGTCAGCTGGGCGTGGCCAAGAAGTTTGGCGCCCTGTCCGAAAATGTGGCCGGCAAGCGTCTGGTACTAATAGACGACTCCATTGTGCGCGGCAACACCATCGGTCCGATAATTAAGCTGCTGCGCGACGCAGGTGCTCTGGAGGTGCACATCCGCATCGCCAGCCCGCCGCTCCAGTATCCCTGCTACATGGGCATCAACATACCCACGCGCGAAGAGCTTATCGCCAACAAGCTGAACGCCATGCAACTGGCCCGCCACGTGGGCGCCGACAGTCTCGCCTACCTCAGTGTCGCCGGCCTGGTGCAAACTGTGCAGCGCAAACACGTGTCCGCTGGCAAGCCAACGGGTCATTGCACTGCTTGCTTAACGGGCGAGTATCCTGGCGGATTGCCCGACGAGCTAAGCTGGTAAACAATTGGCTGTTCTCCACAGCCTCAAAGAACAACTATACAGTATAAAGCTAACGAGTGCTCGAAACTACTGTCACAAATTATCAACTATATAGCCACATATTTGCATTTATTGTCCCACAAGTGGAGCCTGTATCCATTCCCATTTAACATTTTTTAGCATACTAATTCTTAAGCTCAAATTATACACTTTACACTCATTTAGTTTTAGTAGCTCTTCAGTGAAAAGCTCTCTTCTCTAAAAAAGAAACAAAAAAGACAAATTATGTACAAAAGAATGCGCCTTCAGGATTGCCAACGAATGGTTTATAATTATACATTGTTACTCGTTTATTGTTTAGCTTCGTAAATTATGAATGCCAATAATAAAAGACATTTAGCACAAACATCTCTGGTAACAACTCAAAAACCCAATCCAAGGTGTTCAGCAATTCCCTCATGCATCGCTTCATTACTAGATCAGCACAGATAAAAACCTGTCTTGAAATTCAAGGTGCCAACATCGGACAAATCAGTTAGTATTTCATAGGTATAGTTATTTGAATATTACCTTATTTTTCTTTATAGATATGGTAGTTGGCTAAGGCAATAAGCTTGGCCAAGGCTATTATATAACAAAAAGCAATTCGAATATCAATAGTTCAGGTTGCGATTCAAATGAATGGTGAGTTTTAGGAAAGTTCTGAAACTTAACAAAACCGGTTCAGTTTTGGATTCAAACTACTTTCTACTACTACTTTCTTATTGCGATAATTATCGAGATTTTATTACTTATACGAGCGTCTTTATTGAACCGTGCCTTCTTTTTAAGACACCACTGTTTCGCAACATTTTGTATGTGTCCCACTAACGTTTCATATTACTAAATATATCAAATAAATACTTTAATAACATATATGTGTCAATAATATATAAAATTTTTAAATCAATCTAAAACGTTTTTATTAGTATTGCTATAATTGCAATTGTAGCCGTTAGTAACTTTAATTGGGCTAATTGCCGACAGAGCAGAGCAGTGCTGAGAAACGTCCGTTTGCAATTTCGATATCGATAGAACTTGGCAGCTACAGCCCTGCAAAAATTGTCATCTCATCCCCCTTTACTATGACGGAAAACACAAATTACTGACGTTTCCATTAATTTATAACTTAAAAACGAGTCGGTGACTGCATTATTCGTGCCTAATC
>SCDT01003624.1:0-12599 GCA_004143765.1 Drosophila melanica
TAGGACAAATCATGATCAAAATGCCATCAAACGTGAAAATCGGTTCACTTTTGACAATTTTATGGGGGTTTGATATATGGGAGCTATGGAATCTTTTACTTAAGAACGTGAACAAGTATAACGCAGTCGGTATCGCCCGAATGCAATGTTCTTACTTGTTTTAATATACAAATTCCAAATTAATTGTGTTTGAATCTCAACACATTCGATTTGCTTTTGTTTATTTGGTTGTTAAACATTTGGTAATTTGAAATTCTGGGAAAATGTGCACTACTTATGTGTTATCGGAGTTCTCGTCGTACGCCGCACAATTAAATTTGTTCATTTTGTTAATGAAGCCGATTAGTATTCGAAAACATTCGGGCAACACTCAAGTTTGCCGCAGGCTATTCATTTCCGTCATTACCACATTTTACCTGTCTACCTGACATGCCGCGCCGACAAAACTTGACTACAAAACTTCCGTTTTAGTCAGCTTAAAGGCAACAAGGAGAACAACAACACCAACAAGAGGAAGAAGAAAACGAAGGAACAACTGCAAATGACATTAATAGTCTGAATACGTGCGACTTCAACTCTGAAAAACAATGAAAAAAACAAAAACAAAAACAAAAATCTCCCACGCCTCAAGGATTGGGCGGCAACTAAAAGTCGAGTGGTTAAGCGGTGGTGTGGTTGTGTGTGTGCGTGTGTGCGTGTGGTTGAGTGGTGTTCCGTATTCCACACTGACCGCTTGATTAACATTTCCTCAACATTTCTCCGAGCCCATATTAATATGCTCGCCCGTCTGTGGCCAATATGTCAACGAATTCCTAAGCGGAACACGTACTTGAAACACTCGAAATTCGTGGAATGCGCTGCGGCCAATGTCCCTCCGAAAGGACACGACTTTCGGTTGGACTTGCGACTTGTTGGACAGTGCCAAGTTTTAATGCGTTCAGCGTTTTGTTTGCCGAGTTGAAGAGTTAATGCCAAACGTATTCCCCAAATCCCAAATAGAGAAAGAGAGAAAGAGAGCACCTAAAGATGAAATCACTTTCGCAAAGTGCCGAGCGCCAGACAAAAATACCCAAGTGTCCCCGTCCCGCACCTGCATTCAACGCTTATCCCTGAAGTATTTGCATAGAGTATGTGTAGGGGGAGGGGCAGCAGGGGTAAGTTTATCTAGCCGACGACACGACTAACCAATTTTCAGCAAATTTAATGCACAAAGGACATGCACAGATTTCCAGACAGTCGCCCGCCTTTGTCTTTAATGTGTTTTATAATTGAATTCAATGCAAAAATTCATGTACCCAAAATAACACTGCACTACAAAAGTCAGCAACAACTAATGCACAAACGAATAATGTTAATATATATTAAATATGATTTATTAGTTATGAAAAAATATATTTTATTTAAGTACACACTTAACACTATTTTGCTTAAATTTTGATTTTGTAGCACAGTGTTAACAGCAGCAACAGACACAAGAGCGATTCATGTGCCAGTTCATTTCGTCATCTCTCGCCCTCATCAGTTTTCACCAGTTTCCCAGTGAGCCGCTGTTGTTGTTGTTGCTGCTGGGCCGCTTGTCTGGCTGCCATAGAGCAGCATCCTTTGTGGCGCCGAATCGGTATCTGAATGGATTTGGCTTTGGCTTTGGCATTCACATTCATATTCCCATGCACACTCATGTGCACATATCAGTTGTCTGCCAGCTGTCTGCGGCCTTGAATAGTCCCAAAGTCAAAGCCACAACTTAATCGCTCTTCTGCGAGCAACAACAGCAACAGGCACAACAGCAACAACAATCGAACTGAGATAACGAGCGTTACAAATATATAAAAAAAATTATAACATTTTCTATTATTTTTATAAATGTAGCAATAATTTTGATTTTGTTTAAGATTAAATTCAACTAATTTGATTTTTTTAAAGAAATACATTTTGTTTTTTAAATTAAATTAAATGAAAATATATCTATCAAGAGTAGATATTATATAAATCATAATATAAATATATAGGTATTAGGCTAAATCATATTACCCGCATCAAAAACATAAAACTCTTTTATACTATATATTAATTTTACAGACTCTGCAAACATGAGTTAAATAGGTTATCAGTCTTTTAATTCTTGTAATAGCTTTTGTATAACTTTTTGTATATATATGGGCAGAAATTAAAATCCCATCAATGTTTTTGAAAATTGTGAACGATATTGTGGTCACGATGTTAAAGTACCGCCAAGTGGCATGGCTAATGGGGTTTTTGTGAGGGGCGCAAGAGCGGAACGTTTGAACTCGCCTCGGTTTTGGTTTCGGTTTCGAACTCGAGTTCGGGTAATAGAGCGATTTTCGGTGTCGCCTGCCCCTAAGGGGTAATGCCACACTTGGGGGCACGCGCACGCTCTGGCACTTCCTTGCGCCTGCCTGGCCACAGAAGTGGAACGAATGGGCGCAGGACGTGCACAAGAAGGAGCCCGAGTGGAGTGGATATGCGAGACCTGACTCAGCTGCCTGCTTTGCATAGAAGGCGACTTTAAATCGCTGCCAGCGTCCTCTTCGTCCTCGTCGTCGTCGTCGTCGGCGGCATTTTCAATTTCATGGTTAATTGTTTTGCACGCAGCATTTGGCGACCGCGTCCACAGATCGAAAGATGGAGACGCACTCGGAGCGGCAATGTGCGCTCTCAATGCCACATTAAGTTTCATAATTAGCACAACAAATGATTGGAGTCCACCACTGGCGGCACATGCAAATTGTCTCGTTGCAAATAAGCAACATATGGACGGGCTCGCTTGGCCGAGGGGGCAACTGCATTCCTTGGCACCGGGCAACATGCTCCGACAACTGCCAGTTGGTTTCTTGGCAGCTGCAGCTCGGGGCTCACTTTTATCTTTGACATTTACTAATGACAAATTTATTCACGCTGTCACTTAGTCGCCCGGGCCCGGGCCAGCCCTGTCACGTAATGGCCCCCCCACCCCGCTTCCCATTTACTTTTCCTTGCACATTGTTTTTATTGTTCAAGCTGGAAAATGTCCTGGACCTGCTGCAACAACAGCCAGTCAAAGGTCACGGATCGTCGCCTGCTGCGAGTCAAGATTTGTTTGCACCACTTCAATTAGAACTTTTCTTGCAGTTTCTATTCCAATTCCAATTTCGATTTCGATTCCGATTTCAATTTCATTGAAGTGCTGCTCTTTGATCTATTCATGGCACAGATGATTGATTGAGTTTCCCACAGAAGAGTCCACACAAAAGTCTCTCGAAGTAATTAATCAACCGCAAGTACAGAAATAAATGACATTTATGGCATCAGCCGGGAGCAGAGCAAGGTCCACGACCAAAGGGCCAGCCGAGCAACTACTATATAATGAGCATCTTCAAGAAGCAACAATATTACTGAGGGGATACCCTGTAATAGAAAAATGTACTTAACTTGAGTTGAATTCTTTGTCTTTAGCTAAAACTCTTGTAATATACATTGAAATTTTAATTTTGGTATTAAATGGAATTCGAATTCTTTGAACCAGCACTCCTTTTAGCTCTTTTTATATGACAGAGTATGAGCAGCAGCTAATTCTGCATATTGCTCTGACAATTTTGGTGGTCGTGTTTATCTCTTCTGAAAAAATCATCAGCCCGACGATCATTAAACTTTGCTTGGCCCCGCTGAAAGAGTTTTGGTCCGGGGCATCGGTTAACGAAAGCGAAACGAGATCTTGATGGGCAGCCAGTGGCGCTGGAGCCGGCCCAATTTGGGAATCGTTTGGCTGGCTTTAATGCTCGCCAGACACGCACATTCAAGAGTTTGGTGCGGGGCAAATGTAATTTTTGCGAATGGATCGGCTTTTGGCATACGAATAATGAATGCATAACGCAATAAATTTGTAAAACTTAAACAATGCAAAGCGAGCAAATTATTGCCGCTTGAATGGATCGGATCGGGCCCGACTGAGTGTGCGAGTAATACTTGTATTTGGCTGGGCACGCCCCGAGCTAATCACAAAAAATATTCGTTCAAAAGGGTTGCACAATGAAGCCAATAAAAGAAAATAAGCAGCCTGCAAGTGCTTCCGCGCAATTTCATTCAACGGGCCGTATTTCAATAAACAATGCCACATCAAGGCAAGAAGCTGGCGCCGTGCGGCTCTCAAGCATTCTCCCCCCACACCCTGACCCATGGGCCTTTGTGAGCGTGCCTTTGGCTTGTCTAGTTGCCCACATAATTGGCCTATGTACGCACAAAATCAACGGAGTCGTCAGCTCCGATCCCTAGAGAGAAGCTGGGTGCTTATCGTTTTTTTTTTGTTTTTCATTGAGGAACACAATTTGAATTGACTGAAAAACTAGTTCTAAGTACATAAATGACCTATCGAAACCTGGAAGATTAAGCTTAAAAATAAAAGAGAAAAACTAACTTAAACTTAAATTTCAGCTTCAATTAAAATTTTCAAATTTACACGCAAGAAAATATATCTTAAAATCTTAAGAAATTCTACAAAATATGTTTGCAATAAAACACTCATTAAAAATACCAATAAATAATGAATGGACTCAATTTCAAAGGCCTTTTTAGTCTTCGCCCTTGGCCTGGGCCTTTATCTGTGCAAGCAGCAAAAACGTCTTGTAATTAAAATATATATATGTATATATGCATGTGTATATATTGTTTTAATCAAGCCCAAGCGAAAATTACCTTCGTTTTCATCTTGATCAGCATGGGAAGCAGATTGCTAACGGACGTCGTTTCATTAGTGGGCGCAAATATTTGCATAATGTCCAAGATTTTTCACCATTAATGGCAGCTGGGCAGGTGTCTTTTAGTCTCTCGAGCTGGTCTTAAGCCAGAAAAATTGCGCATAATCCCAAAGTGAAATGTTTATAACGGGTAACAGTTGCGCTCCAAGAGAGAGAACACTGTCCATGCTAATCAGGGTAATTCGAGTCCCAAAAATGTGTGACAGTTGTTGGGCTAATCCCCGCACAAATGTCATGAATTGCTGTCCGAGAGGTGTCAGCAAGCCGAATGTAATAATTTTAATGATTTTTCATAAATGCAAAGTCCACGCGGGAACAGGGCTGCGGTGGAGTGGGGCAGCGGGCTGGCACGCGTTCTGCAAATGGTAAATGGTGAAATGGTAAAATGGAAAAAAATGGAACGCATGCACTTAAGGGTAGCGTCTGCGAAGGGTTTGGGGTTGGCTTTGGGCACTCAGTTCCGCTGTCCCGCTGTCCCGCTGTTATGACATCGCCCTCATCCGGGCTGCACCCTTTTCGGCCTATTAAACATGGAGACTACACACCACTGAGCGCATTGTTGTTTTGCCACTCGTTGTTGTTGCTGTTGTTGTTGTTGTTGTTATAATTGCGCATATTTTAAAATACAAATTAGCAACGCTGTAGCTGAAATTTCAATAGCATTTTAAATGCCCGCAGGGCACATGTACATGTACACGAGTGTATTCATATTCATGCTCATATTCATATTCGGTGAGTGTGCTAAGTCCTCTGACTTTTAGCGGCGAGAAACCTGAGAGACACAAGAGGGTTGCCTTGAACTTGCCCCCCACACCATAGCCAGGCCATGCCACAGCGCGGCGTTGCAGACATCCGTCCATGCATCAGGCGTCAACATTCAGTCTGTGGCACTCGCTTTGACATTTCGTACAAAAAAACACACACATTCACCCACAGCAGACCAGGTTGCAGAGTAGTTTGTCAAGCGAGTGGCTTGCAACTAGTTTGCGCTGCTTCATTTTTCTATTTACAAATACCCTGTAATGTGGCCAGAAAGCAGAGCATTTATACTGCATGATTCCTATTCGTACAAAATACTTAATTTCATTTTATAAATAGAAACTAAAATATTTTTAATATTTTTGATAAAATTTACAAAGTTTTTCATCTCTCAACTTGGTAATATACAGAGTATCTGAAAATGAGACAACTTTTCAATTGAAAGTTGCTTGTTTTTTGCATACCTGCGCATAAATAGCAAACACTTTTCGGATTTGCAGCTTCATGCATGATGGTGAAGCTGAAGCTATAGCTATATAGCTTAGGCTGCCTTGGCGCTACATTTATCACTGCCAATTCGGGGCAAACGTCGTCGTGACACTGCAGCCCCTTTGGGGTGGGGCCATGGGGACAGGATCTGGGAGCGAGGACAGGGTCATGGTCTGGTCAGGTTGGAACAAAGCGCTGGAGTGTAAATGGAATTCTGGGAAAATGAAATTGCACAAGGCAAAAAGCAACGTGAGAAAATAAACAAAAAAAAAGGAAGGAATGAAATAAGAAATGTTGTTAGCTGAAATGCAGCCACATGATTGTTGGATTGTTGGATTGTCGGATTGTTGGGCTCTTGTTTTTGAGTTATTGGTATTGAATTGATGTGGTGTTGTGTTGTCGTCGCCAGAGCAGGGCTCAAAGCGCTCAGAGATTTCACTTAAAGCTTTAGACAAATGATTTTGCATAGCTCCGTTGACACATGTGGCCAAGCGACATGGCCAGAACGGAGACGATGTTCTCATTTGCATTGAAATACACTCGATTATTGGGGTACAAGGAGTTGGCCAAAAAGCTTACCTTGCAAATTAGTTATATTTATTTATTAAGCTTAGTTTTTAATTTGAATGCATAAATTTCCATTTTTGTTGAATTTTGCCTTACAGCAAACAATTTGAATACAGCAAAGCGTATTTAAACTTCGTCTTATGTTCGATTCGTTTTCAACTGGCTCGTTACGGTTTTTTCATTCACCGAATTTGTCATAGCCACATTTTGCAGACGTCGGACACATGTAACTACCTTCAACAATGCAACAACTGGCTGCACTTGCTACATGGCTCCAAAGTTGTGAAATTGAAGTTTAACAATTGCCGTAGAAAACAAACCAAAAAATAGCAATCGAGAATGCTTGAAAAGAAAATACCCTGTAATCATCTAAAAAATATTCACAAATTAAAATGCCAAAATGAACTTAGAAAACCTTTTAAAATTTTTGGGTATCAATCAGTTTGTAAGTGTTAAAAAAAGTACAATCCAGATTACAGGGTATAACGTGTTATAGCTCAGATTGGCAATTATTTAAAGCTGCAAACTGCACAAACTCCAAACTCTGCCTCTTGAGAGCCGCGTGTCGCCGAATATGGGCATAAACTTTTGGCAACCACATTCAACATTCAACACTCAACTTTCTACGTTGAACATTCGCATGCCACATCGAATCCGAGTGTGCCCCGTGTGTGCACTTCAGTCGCTGATAACTTATCTTTGGCTGGGGCCATGTCTGTTACAAATGTTGCAATATTTATGCCCCACACACACACACACACACAAGGCTGAGCCACAGGAAGTTCGTATTATGATTTGCACATTATGCAAATTGCGCTATCGTAAATACTTTTTTCCTGCCAACGCACCCCACTCAGCATTCCATGCAAAAAGAACAATGGGCGCCGCCGTGTGCACATGATAAATGTGATAAACGATATTTGGCAACAATGCCAGCCATATAATTTATAAAGCACAACTCTGTACACTTATTTGCTAATAAATGCGACTTGTTTAGCTTTTTGTCAAGACAAACATGATAAATTTATATATATATCAACAAAAACATAAAAAACATAGTCAACTGCAGCTTAATTTGATTTTGAATTCTGTTTAGCTCTTTTGTCAAACTTTTTTTAAAAAAAAGGGACAAACTATGAAAAATTGCTAATTGGAAATGAACACAAAGTGTGTTTGAAAAATTTAGCTCAGCTGTCTCTGCTCTTAATGAGATCCACAGTGTTTAAGGCTAAAATCAACACTAACAGAAAAAAGGGGGAAAACAAAAATTAAATAATTCTTTAAGAATAGTTTGAATAATAAATAGTTCATGTTCAGGTTATGTATTAAATTCAAAGCAAATTTAAATTTTTATATTGAGTTATTTGTATGAATTGGAATAGTTATTAATTGTTATAAAGAATTTTTGTCTTCTTTATTTTACTCTTATCATATCAATTTTTACAAAATAATTCATTTTTATTGTCGTACATAAATTGCATTGAAAATGAAATTGATTTATATACCAAATTGTGACAGCTAAATCATAAAAGGCTGTGTTTAACATCTGCGATATGCAAATTGATGATGTACACTGTCGCAAATTGGCAACATTTGATTTGCCGTTTTTGAAGAAACATGAGTGTTGCGCCAAGTGGCAATATGCAAATGCAAGTGAACGGAGAGACTCGAGCGACGACAATGACACTCACAGTTGTCACTCGAGTTGGTTGCACAGAATGCAAATGAATATGAATATGAATGATCAAAACTAAATAAAGAACAACTAAGAATGCATCAGTCGGAGTGTGTGCACTTCCAAGATACCCTATTAACAATTGTATATGATTGTTGTTTGTTGTTGAAGCTTACCCGCTTTTTACTGTTTACTGGTTACAGGGTATTCAGCAGCAGGCAGACTGCACTTCAGCACACGCATTGTTTATACGAGCAGCACAAATATGCCTTTGTCTCAGCTGGGCAGCTTTAAGAATTGGACGGAGGCTGCTCATAAAAATATGATTCATTGTAAACACTCGGACTTGGAGTGACTTCCGCTACGCTGCGCATGAAATATTTATAAATCCATCCGTGAAGCAGTTGGTGGCGACGTGGAAGTGGTAGCCACCTTCTGCTAGCTGAAGGCTGGGGGCATGGGGCAGGGGGCAGGGGTCGCCGCATGTGATCACTCATCATCGACAACTTCAAACGGGCATGGAACGTGTTCCCACTTTAACTGCCTTTTAAATACACAATTTGCAGTGCCTAAGAAAGACATGAAAGGCACAACCTGCGGGATTTCGCATGGAGTGTGCGGGACGGGGGGGGGGCTGGGGAATTACGGCTGCCATTGTGACATTTATTGGCCACATTATTTCAGCGCCAGCAGCAACGCCGTCAGTCAACACCCCAAGGGATCTGTCGGTGCAGCTGCAACTGCAACTGCATCTGCATTTGAATTTGAGTATCGTTCTGCAGTTTTTGTTTTTCTCTTTTTTATTTTTTTTTTTTGTAAAACGCTGAATTTTTGCATAAAATCTGAGCTGGGCCGTCAGGTTAGGACCGGCAACGCGACGGCAATTTATCAATGCTGCCGGCAGCCTACGAAACTCTCAAAGTTGCTCGCGCCCGCCTCCACGTGGCTGTAAAAGTTTTCAACTGGCGCCGCGGGCGGGCAGCTGCAGCAGCAGCAGCAGCTACAAAGCCAAATCCAAGTACCAGTCCCACCTTTTGGCCGTGGCCAACACGATGCGGCGCTAACGAGGACAAGCGTTTATGTCAAAACCCAATACGTGATGCATTTAGTGAGCTGGCTGCCTCCCGCGCACTCCACCTTCACCTCCCACTCCCACTCACCCCTTCGTGCTCTGCCATTTGCCCAGCGACAAGTGAAGATGTTGCCTGCCTTCCCCCCCGCACCGCATACCCTCTAGCCTACCCGTGAGTGGGTTGCTGCACATATTTTAAATGCATTTCGCTGCAAGTCAACGACAGGATTTACACGTTACGCCATTTTGGCTCTAATTGGACGGGAAACGTAGGGCCAAATATCAACTAGACTGCTTCGAAGTCCGATTTTTATATATCAAACACGAAAAGTTAAACAGAAGAAACTAAAGATTGGGATTTGCAAGGGTTATACAATCTGAATGCAACTTGAATTTGCATAAACTGAAACCTATTTAAAACATCTTTAAAGCGGGTTTAAAGCTCTTCGCAATGGTTTGTTATAATGTCATCGTTTTACCAGCTGCCCAACTCTAAAATATGTAAAACATTCAACTATTCCTTATTAATATATAATATAATGTATATATATCTCACTCTCACTCTCACTCTCTCTTTCTCGCTTCTTTATTAACAAAAAATTTTAAATTTGTTTGCTTATCGCAAAGCTTAATGTGATTTCCTTCGAGTTTAAAGCCTGGCCAAATGATTTGGCCAAAATACTTTGGCAAACAGTTTCATTGGATATAATCAAAATCCTTTGCAACAAATCCAATCCAATCTATTAATTTATTTTGTACTTGTTCCATTCGTTGACAAAATTAATGATTGCCGCAAAAACTTTTACAAACTGAGCCTAAGATTCTTATTTCCTTTTTTTTTTTTTGTAACTTTTGGATTACTTTGAGGTTAGCCAACAGTTGTTGTTGGCCGTGTACATACATATACATCTATCATACAGGTCTTAAGTATTTTTCACAATTTATTTACGTCACCTGGCACTTGCCACTTGCCACTTGCGACACTTTGCATATCTCGCCATTAGTTCAGGGCGCTTTTTTGTTGTTCTCATTACCGTATTTTCATTTGTTTGGCTGTTGCTGCAGTTGGCTTTGATGTTTTTGCTGGCTTTCCATTTTATTTTGCTCATTTTTCTTGCTTTTTTCGTTGTGGTTTCCGTTTGCTTAGGTTGAGGTGCGAAGCGGAATGGGATTTTTAAGGATTTTGCGAGTTTGACATGCGTAACACCATTAAATTTATCAATTGCTCAACGCACCCTTCGCTGTCAACGCCACTTTTGTTGTTATTGTTGTTGCTCTTTCCATTTTTTTTTTTCTGTTGTACCTTTTATGCGACGTTCAAAAATTTACAACTTTTTTCAATCAACGCTCAATTCGACGTCGCTGCGACGCGTGGCTCCTGCGGTTGATTTTGATCATTTGCCCGACCAACTTTTGGGAAAAGTCCCCGACGCAGCATAGTGGCAATTTATCATTAAACGGTGAAATGTTTCTCAAAGTGCACACTTAACAACAATTTGCAGATTTTTTTCTTAAGCGATCCGACAATTGTTTCGAAAACTGTTGACAAGGTAATTGCATTTGCGTTGTGAATATCCTTCAGACAGTTCGACGCAAAAAGAGAGCTTAAAACTAAAGATTTTTTTAAAAATATAAATTTAATATAAAATTAGTCTCAAAACTTGGTTAAATCAAGCAAAATTAAAGAAAATTTCTTAGTTGATGAATCACAGAAATATTTCGAGACTAGAATTAGAATTATTATGTAATCTAGTGAAAGTACTTTTCAATAACTGTCGCATCTCCACTTATTGATAACTGCAATATTCAAACATCTTTCTTTTCGTAATGGCCACAAATTATTTTTGTTAATATTTCCAATTTTTCTACTGTCAACGAACATTTTGGCATCATAAATTCCGCATAACTTGAATTTGCATTTTCTTCATATGACTTTATGGCCTGATTTATGGATGCAATAAAAATCGCTGGCTCGTTTCATAAATCGAAGCACTTGTTATGTTTATGAGTGCGACACAGGTGTGCTAAATACAATCAAAGGTGGTTAGAATGCAGAATGTGTTCTGGACTTTAAGCGCTGAGCTCTTTATGGCTGCATCCACTTCGCCTTCGAGCCACTAAGTGGCAAACTAACGGTACCGCCATATGACAAGAGTTTTCACTTTTATTACCAACATTTAACAGGCCATGACACGAACACGAAGCCTTGGCCCAGCGGCTGTGGCGGCAACTTTTTCATCATCAATTTGCTTTATGGCTCGGAAATGGCGCAACTGCGCTGCAGCCACTTGTCATAACAGCGTTGAGTTAGCAGCGCCAGTTGCCGGTTTGCGAAAGCAAAATAAAAGAGATACAAGATACAAAGCTGCAACAGGATGGGGTGGGTGGCAGGCGGCCGTAGCTAACCGGGCATTGTCATTGCCACTTTGCCAACATTTTCACACCCAAGCAGCGAAGGCAGCGACAATTTGTCTGCGAGTCGAGCGGCGGGACAGAAGCTGGCCGAGAGCTCCCTGAAAGTGTTTAGCCGGGTCGCATGTCCACGGCATGTAACTGGCTTGTATCTGCTCTAGCCTTTCTCTCGTTTCGTCTCTCGTTCGTCCCCCCCGTCGCACACCCGGCTGACCGCTTCGTCGCTTCAGCGATTTTGTCAACATTATTCAAGCATAAACATGACCAAGCACAACGCAGCGCTGACGAACCGGCAACGTGATGCCACGAATCGGGCGAGCCAAATGGATCCAGCTCCACAAAATGCTGCAAATGGTGCAAAACGTTCGCAACAAGCATTTAAACGTCGTTACGTTTGTACAAATCAAGATAAATGGCTCCGGCGCATGTGAGCACCAATTGGGTGGTGCAAGCGGTGCCCTGTTTCAATCAGTTTAGGCCAACCTGTCGGTTTGCATAGGACAATGTAAGTAGTGGCCAAAGAATGCCTGAACTTCAAATTAGTTCACACCTTTAAGATTGAATATGTCTGCGAGTGACTTTATAACTCGACATACCCGATCCGCATTAAATATAGATTATCATGTTCGCAGCTTACCCAAGTTCTTGAAGTGATATGAGTATATTAGACTGATGCAATGTTGTTTGTTTGAACAAGCAGAAATTTTAACGGCTATTTATTGGATAAACCGCGAAAATATTATGCATTCATATTCATGTAAATGTATTATTCATATATTCATATTCATAATCATATTCATATTCATATTCATATTCATATTCATATTCATATTCATATTCATATTCATATTCATATTCATATTCATATTCATAT